>CM049371.1:6024283-6122790 GCA_026937815.1 Etheostoma perlongum | reverse complement strand
GGTGAGTAAGCTAACAGATGGAGTTACAGCCACTCCCAAGTATTAGAGCTCTGATGAATGGATTGATTAATTGATCTGTTTCTATTTGTCATATGATAATAAACTAAATATGTTTGGGGCTTAATGCTAGCAGCCTGCCAAATTCTACTGCTACAAGCATAACACACTTGGAATCTCTTACCGAACAAGGTACGTAGGTAATGTAGGCTCTATCAAGTGGACAACAAAGAAGAATGTGTGGAATAAAACATATCTTGTTCTGCTACATCCTTCTTTTTAAAATGTGTTAAAATGATATACCTACTGCTACTAAATTGGTAGAGTACTCTTAACAAGAATGAAATGTCATGAATGAGAATCTGAGTACATCTTCAGCCGAGAGTCACCATTTGAGCTTGAAACTAAAGGACTCTTGATAATACAGGACTACAGGCATCAGCCAAATCTCTTGTTGGACTGGAGGCCCACCTCTTCCTGGAAGGCTTTTAGTTTGGTTAAGTGGGCTAGGCCGGGGCAGATGGTTTTAGGTAAGTGGGGACAGACAGGAAAGACAGAAAAAAACTGAATTCAGTGACCTCTCTGTCTCTCTCTCTCTCTGTCTGTCTCTCTCTCTCTAACGGTTGATTTGAGAGGGATCTAAGATTTTTAGAGCCATACCTTGGTCTGAGAGTGACACATTTATAGCTCAACTCAGAAAGAAGGATGGGGGGAACGAACACAAACACACACATGGCAAAAATACACCCTAAAAAAGTAATGATAATAATGATCATGATATATTTCTGCTGCATATTTTTGGATTAGTATTTAATAAAGGTAACAGGTAGTCAGTCTGCATCACCACGCTTTAAGTTAGGCCTCAAAGTGCAATGGAGCTGGAATTAAATAATGATGTGTTCTAGGTTCAGGGATTAATTGAGGAGAGCTGGGAGCTCTGTGTGATTGGAGAAGTTGACTCCAGGCAAAGGACGGGGATTAGACAGGGATTAGGACAGGGCTTTGCATCTCCCGACCATACACTTGTAACTTTAGGCATGGCTCTTTTTTTTTAATTTCCATCTAGAGACTGACACATAAATAACTACATTAGATCTTCATCAATTGTCACTGGACTTCCAAGCCAAAGCCTAGGTGAAAGCAGAATCGTATTAATAAAACAAAAAGAGTGAATCTTCTGCTTCCAAATCTCATTAAATATGATCATATGTCTTTGTCTCGCAACACTGTGTGTGCATTAAACAATTCCTCATGGTACTATATTCTAAATATTATCGATATTTCTCCCCAGGAGAGGTAAGATTTACCCGGTATTAAAAATCACGCCTCACCACAAAAGAATGCCCCTTAAATTGGGTAAAATTAGATCCAGCTCTATTGCATGGAATTATGGTTCTACCCTGAAAAGAGGCTGTATAGTAACGGCATGGGAGTTGTATTTGCCCGGCAACGCAACTATTCCTCCCTGACACTAGAGCAGACTGTATCCCTCCAAGCCATCTGCACAACAGGGAGCACCATGCACTGGGTGGCTATAAAAATCCAACATCCATCTGAGCATGTAATATAATACAATCATAACCTATGATAACCCATGTTGGCCAGCCCATGCACAAGCCTACTGCACAGGACATTTACCACACCGCCTAAGAAGAAGCTTGACATATTATTAATATACACTTCATCCAGCCATTATCCTTGACCACACAGAAATGTGTATATCTATGTATCATGAAGGGGAAATCAATAGGTTCACGCAAGAAGGTTACAAGCTCTAATGGTGCTGTGAAGGTGCACTTTTACATCTCATCTTTCTCATACCAGTGTGAACTTTTACATCATGGCTTCATTGCACTAAAAAACTGCCTTCTGTGGCCTGCATCTAAAGATATACCTACCAAACTAATTTTGAATGTGATACGGAGTAGCAAGTTTATTTGACCACTTGCACCTTGACTATCTGGGTACTTCATGCTTGAGGAAAAAGGTATTCTTTTTGTTACACACAATCACACTGACGCTGCAGAAACGGCATTTTTCCCCAAATTGATCACAGTAAAGTGGGTTGGAAAGCTAAAAGCTCATACAGAGACAGCTAAAATGCTTGGCTGATCATCCTGGATGTTTCTGGAAGTGTTTTACACACACACACACACACACACACACACACACACACACACACACACACACACACACCTGCCTTGTGGCGCTCGCTGAAAGTGCTGCAATTTCTTTTACCTGCAACTCTCTTTCATGCTGAGTTATCTTCTGTATTCATAGTCTGTCCCTTAGCAAATGGTTGTCATGGAAATTCTTTTCCATACCACGACCAGTACCGATTGACTGTCATCGTTGACCTTCAAAATTGAAATGACAATCACGTGAAAGGGGAACTGGTGAATGGGCGACAACAATCCTCTTTCAGTCATCTCAGTAAAGTTCCTAGAAAAGCCAAAGTGGCGGCTATCTGTAAGACCCTCACATACGTGTCTCTCATCTTGAAAATGGCTGGAGTGTGAAAGAAATAAAAAGGATGACAAGGTTAACTGAGGCTTTTTCACACCAACGTGTAGTTGCAGCACATTTTCTGGACAAATAAAACCCATGTCTGGCATTGCAAAAATCAAAGACAAAAGCTGCCTTAGGGAGTCTTGTTATGAGCTCCTTGAGACATTTATTTGATACTTTATGATGCTCTTTTATGGCATCCTCATTGGCAAAAAACACAAATATATAACGGTCATCTAAAAAAAAAACAAATTATAAATTAGGAATGCATAATTAATCCTTCAAATGAATGTCTGTGCCTTTACACAAGTACAATTATTTAATGAGCAAAGACACTTCAAATTAGAACTACACATATTACACACAGTCATAACTGAATCTTTCCCCAGTACAATAACTCTAAGATGTAATAATAATAATAATAATAATAATAATAATAATAATAATAATAATAATACTTCATTAATCCTGCAAGAGGGAAATTCTAATTTACACTGTTACTTTATTGAATTACACACACACCGCGTGCTCGGTACCTATATTAATTTTACACACACACACACACACACACACACACACACACACACCCTATACTAATAGCGCACACCTATACATTCCCACGGACCACTGATCTCCATAGACTGCAAAAATCACTGCTTATCACCAAACAAATTTCTATTTATTGCAGATGTCAAGTTCTAAGACTCTTAAACTGATGAGGCAACATGTTGGCAACTTTGGCCACTTGAGGTGTGACAGTCCATACAAAGCCCACTTGGTAAGAGCAGAGAATTAGTTTACCTCACTTACAGTAAAACATGACAGATTATGAACGTGTGACATAGTGGCAGAATAGAAAAAAAAAAAGTACTGTATATAGATAGAGCTAAATTAAACATGGAGAGTATACAACTAAATCCTCATATCCATGACAAAGCATTTGTAGAAAAAGCGATGTTTTATGCGTTTTCAGGAGCGATTCTCTCTCTATTCAATGTCTGGGCTAAAACCTAAAAAGCAACTTATTAGGAGACAATTTGATTGGGGAATGAGGAGCTATAGGGGCAGCCATCTCTGCCTGCTCTCTAATTTGTCTCACTGTCATTTCTTCTCTCAATCACTGAAATGCCACAGACATTACAGGCAGGCCATGGACCCTGCTGGGAGAGCAAACAGTGATGGTTATCAGTATTGACATTGGTCTAAAAGGATCAGTTAGCCTTCTCTTTACCCTGCAGGCTTGACAACTCTCTATTCATACAAAAACAGTCTGCAAATGCTCCTCTCCCTGGTGTGCCTACTCTCTGGTGATCGCTAAGAAAATACAAGGAGCACTACTGCCTAATGCCCCATAAAATTCTGACATCACCTTTCCACAGGAGAGGAGGACACACTCGATTTGATGGGCTAATTGTGTGTGGCATAATTAATCAATGTCTCCTGAACGACAAATTCCCACATGCACACTCCCAATGTCGCGTGAATGCCGATGAAAGCACAGGCGGTAATTGAATTTACATCTATTTATTCTCCTTCATCAAGTGATTTAGTCGTTACTGGCAGATATCTGCCACTATTCCTCATAAGGAGACTGACGCCATTACAACTGTGCAAGATGGACTGAGTTCACCTTCCGCAGGGCAAGATGTATGCAAACATAAACACTGCAAGACTACAGAGAAAAAATGTATAAATTGGAATTAAGGAGGTGTCATTTATTGTCATGTTTTACACAGGGATTTGTCATGCTACAATTAAAAATATCACTACAAATACAAGGAGGTATACATTTATGCTCTACGTCATATTTACTCTTTATTTTTAATCTTAAAACTTTATTGAATTTCTAATAAGTTAATATGTACAATATATGTATTGTGGTATGTATCTATGAGTAAATGTAACAGCTTCAGTGGACACAAAAGAAGTTAAAGGTGCCCTGCCACACAAAACCATTTTTACTTGCATTTTTTTTGAAATATGTTAGGTCAATATGTGTTTGTGTTATGTGATGAATGTGAAAATGAACTACTACCTCCTCTGTCAGCTCTAGCCATTGAAAAGAAATAAGAGGAGAAATCAGACCAATTACAAAAAGCTGATGTCATGTTTCCTGAGCTCATTACTATTCATGAGCTTGCTCAGTTGAGCTGGTTAAGGATACTGATTGCCAGGCTCTCATTGGCTAGCTGTTAGCCAATCAGAGTCAAGCAGCTTAGCTCGTTGAATATTAATGACAACAGAAAAATAATGAAGCCGAGTCTTCTTGCAGGCTTTCTACACCACACTAGAATGGCTTCAAACAAAGTTACCAAAGGCATTTTTTCCAAAGAAAGTTACACAGTCCTTGGTAGAACTTCAGACATTACCAAAAAGTAATGAAATAAAGTGTGGCAGGGCACTTTTAAAAGGAAGCCTCTACAAGACTAGCAAATATTTGTTTTGTTTTTTTACAGCTATGGAGCAACGTTTTGGATCCCTGCTTTGTTTGAATCTTGCATGCGCACCTGATACAGTCCTGCAAGTTGTATACTGATTGGTGGATGGTGGCAAAAAAGCAAAGAAACGTAGCAATGCACCAACAAAGGCAAGAAGAATAACAATACTTTAAGCTTGTTAACATGGATGTAAACAATGCATGATTTAAAAATATATATTTTTTCTTTGCAACTAGTTTACTGTATGAGGAAGGAGATGAATTATGTTTGTTATACCTCAAAAGATACACACAATGCGTTTTGGTGCCTAACTTTTTTGAAACATTTAGGTTCAGCTATGATCACATTAACAGAGTCCACCAATTGAATTCTGCAGTGGATTGGATTTCCATTGCTCAGCAAAATCAATTTTAAACGGTTCTTCACATAGTTGTCTCCTGCATTATGGGAAAAAACAAGCAATCACTGTCTACAGTTAGTACTGTGTACCATTACTAGCAGGCTATAGCAGATATCTTGAGAAAGCTGCAGAACAACATTTGAATAAATCTGAAAGAGAAGATGGGTCGATGGTTGTCGAGGGTGCAGTGAGACTATACGGTCGATGCTGAACATCACGGTGGTAAGTGACGACACTGGTTGGGCTGATGAGTTGTCTTTTTATGTCATTAAAATGTCCCTGATTGGCAGAAATGGCTGCAAGTCCCCAAATGAAGAGTGACATTAGCGATGGAATGTGGCAGAAGATGATTCATTTCACGCTGTCTCTTCAAGGTCCTCATATCTCCAATTATCAAGAAAGTCATGTCAAATAAGCTGCATACTGTAGAGACAAATTAAGAAGAAGTTACATAAATCACACCCCAAGTATTTGTATTTAAGGTATGAAGAAATTTACATTTCCATTTTTTTGCACAAAAAACTCCTCTGGGTTAATCCCAGTATGGCAAACGGTTAAATAAGATTAATTTCCTGAAGCAATATCAGGGATACACTTCAGATGTAGGGAGGGAAAGCTGCAGATTAACAGCACCCTGATGACACAACTGATAATATTGTTTTTGCCCTAAAGTGGTTGTGTGAGGAGAAAAAATAGTTAGGGTATGGGTAGAGAGAAGTGTTTAAAGTTTTTTTACCACCATGAAATGATAAAAAAACCAGATTATAGCTGCAGGGACCTTTGGGCTACAGTCCACCAATTTAAACATGGGAGAGGAAAGGTGATTTAAAAGTTATAACAACAGGCAAAAGCATTCTACAAGGTTTGTATTTTATTTATGGAAAAGCAAATGTTCTGTCAACAGACATTAACCCTCTAGGGTCTAAGGGTATTTTTCAGACTTGAAAATCATTTTGGAATTCTCTGAAGTACCATGAAATTTTAGTATTAAGCACATTTCATTATTGTATTTTTTGGAATAACAAGTTGTAAAAATTAGTTCCAATCACAAACACTTATCTTCTCCATTGTTTTGTTCAATTCATTTCCAACCTAAAAGGGTTAGTACAATTTAAATATTTTGGAACAGGAAGTATGCAATGTATGTAAAAACTCCAGATAACATCGAAAGGATAGAGAACATGAAAAAAGTGCTCTAGGGAGATTTCTTGAAACAAAGACTTCAAAATGTATTGAATACATTTCTCTCTCATAAAACATTTGCAAATACTTATATTTAGAATACGTCACTGTTTATATTTATGTTTACTAACCAGTAGTCTTCTTCCACGACTTCATTGATATTATTTCTCACTTATTTTTGCGCATTACAGCCGCCAGATGTTGATACAAACAAGACACTGACCCATTGAGCAATTGAGCCCATACAGCAGCAATAATTAAACATTAACATCATGTGGGAAAGAAACCCGTGAAGAGGCCTAGAGTAAGCATAGTGTCTTAAAGCACTATGGTTGGCTGAACAGAAAAAGCCAGACAGTGCCTCTATTTCCTGTCTTTTTTTTATTCATACACTGATAGCTACAGGCAGTGCTTTGCTTTTTTACATTTGTTATTGTGCCAACTATGCTAGTGGCTGGCAGTCTGTGATCTAGAAGGCAAACAATCTGACATTATTTCTGTGTAGAGATTACAGACCAGCGAGAGAGAAACAAGAAATGCTGTTTGACGCCCTCAAGCATATGAAATGCAGCACCATTTGTATGGGTGTCTGACTTTGGGAGGACGGACCTCTTTGATGGTTGCAAAGATCAAAGGCAGGAGATTTGTTACTATCTGCAATGTAATTTCAGAGTCCCCTGCAAATACTTTTTATATACACTCACCCTCTTTTAACCTTTGTTTTCGTAAAACATTCAAAACAGCTCATCTGGAAAGTTAACACCAATGACTGAATGGCTCCTATGTTTTCATTGATGAAGATGGAAGATGGAATTTTTAAATATAAGGCAAAACATACTTCATCTCAATGCTATTTATTTGAATTCGAGCCTGTCTATTTAACTCAAGGCAAAGGGATAACATACATCTTTTCATCAGTGTGAGCTTCTCTGTCAATAATCAATATAGACATGGAATAGCCAGATGTCATTGCACAATCATGCACTGCTATAAAACATTTATGAGCCATTAGATTACCATGGCAAAGGATGCTGCTGCTAAGGACAGAGACATGGGTAGAGGGGGGAGGCACACACCACGTGACTTTAGCCAGTCTCACAAGCCAGACCGCTCTTTTCCAACTACAATTATTTGTTTTATAGGATTATTCACTCATGGACATACATGTAAAATTAACAAGTTTCCAATTAAAGAAAATCCTATGCTGACAAATTACTGTTTCCCGAGACAAAACATTTTCTGTGTCGTCATCTGCGGGGGACGTACTGTGACTGGATATCATACAGCCTTCTTCATTGCATCATGTCAGATGAGAGGCCAGTGTAGATATGGAAGCTCAAAGTCCTTTTTCTAAGGGATTTCTGTAAGAAGGTGATTTTGTTCTCTTGGGGTCCGTTATATTACTTTCAGCATTTCTGAAGCTATAAGACGAGATCTCATTTCAGCATGGTGCCTGAGAGAAGAGGCTTAGGGGAGATGACAGGGCTCTGTCAGAGCCTCCGTGGCAGGAAAATTAGGGTTACACAATTACACACTACTCCACAAGCGTCACAAAAGCTCTCTTCGTAATTGGATCCATTTTGGTGGGTTTAAAACCTGTTTTTTTGTTTTTTTTAGAGATATACAGTCAGAACAACCCTAGGAACAGAATTTTGTCCTCCTCCCTCAGTCTCAATCTCTTTGGCATTTAGACTGGCACGGTGGAAAATAAAAGCATTGAAGAATAACTGTCACATTCAGTTATTGTGAGCAGATGTCATAAATCTGAATTATAACCAACTTCCATTTTTACAAAAAGAAAGACAATTCTGTCATGAGCAGACCCAGGGAATGCTGACTGACATGACAATATAATGCAAAGTATATAGAAGTTCTATTTTAAGCATTAATTGCTTCTCCAGAGAATATTTCAAGTGTTTCACAAAGAAAGCTTGGAGTCATGGATGTCAAATTACAATGTAAGTTATGCTTTTAGGCCAAGTCTGATAAATGACATGTTGAAGACAACACTGTATATTACAATTTAATTAATGAATGAGATAACATACACGCAATGTTTTTTAATATACGAAAAGAAGTTACTGTCAACTGAAAGTATCATTCGGAAACCTCTTAAGCCTCTTAGTTCATATTTTTATTATTGTACTTGCATTCTGTGATTACCCGTTTATTTAGCAGACTCACAGGAAACCATTATATGTATTGTAATATATCTTATTAGTACTTAATTAGTATTAATTTCTGTACAATTAATTGTCTCAAATAATTGGTGCTTAACAATATTATTGTTTCTTATAGTAAAGTTTGAATTAATTAAAGGACAGATATTTTTTGGTTAGATCAATCTCATGAGACCCAAATAACAGTCTATAAAGTAAACAACGCCGGTTTACAGAAAACACTATATTTTACCTAAATAAACATTAAATGACAATACAACGTGTATCCCCATCAATGAAAAACAAAACAGCAATAAATCACTTTTATAATTACAATGTGGCACATCTAAACAAAAACAACTATCAATAGTTATACCTCTTATCAACTTAGCTAATGTTAGCAATTTTTGCAGTTAAAAAAAAAGGAAAATATTGTGATTAGACAATTATGTAGTACTACAGCTACAGGCCTACTTATTAGATATAAGGTTTATTTTACGCTTTACCAAATCTGTAGCATATACATATTTTTTACTGCTGACACTAACCCATGATTTCTAGTCTAGCTCATCTAAAGATATTGGTCGACGACGGCCAATATCTGTTGCCTCTTACTTTGATCTCTGAAGGAGCTTTTTGCTGTGGAGCCGAGCAGCATGGAGTTTAAATCCAAATACAACCTGCAGCTAGCCTAGACTGTAGTAGGTTAATACAACAACTATGCTCCGTGCAAGGTTAAACCATACAACAGAAAATCATATTCTAACTAAACCCTCCCTAAAAGTTTGTTCCTGCACATGCACTAAGTCACAGATTGTGCCTTTAACTATTGCAGGAGTGAAAGTAGAAGATGGGTCTTTAAAAGCAGAATAAAAAGTCAGTAATTGCTAAAAGACAATGAAAATGGCTTGCCGGATTTATGAGAAAAAGGTCTTCCAGAGCCACTAGGGACTGCAATGGACCAAGCTCAACTGAGCACAGCACTGCCTAAAGAACTCAGGCTGAGGAGCAGAGATTTCTGCCTATTTGAAAAAATCTGTTTTGATATACTGTAGACCATCCTACATACTGCAGCTTAGATACAAATGTGATTGTTCAGTTTTAATTTTAAATGAAGGGAAAGAAGGCTATCACTTGTCCATTATCACAAAACGCCAACTGCATGTCACCTCGTATTCCCCTGGTGTTTATTACAGCCCCTGAGGATCAAAATGTCTGGGGGAGACTATAAAGGTGATTGCAGTGTTTATGAGAACTGATTTCCAATCAGGAAAACACAGTAGAGTGACTTTCCTCTTGAGCACAATTCAGCCCTTCACACGCTGAGTGATAATTGCAGCTCATCTGAAATGGCTGTTTTTGTGCTCCCTTCTCAAGGTCTATCTTCTACCTTGGCTCAGTTCGCCATTTTGGATCGGTTTGTTAACTGTGCGTGACTTGAGGAATTAGTTGAACAGAATAAGAAAGTTATTGGAGCACAATGTCATTCCCCCTCAGGCAAGGTTAAATTAAACTTTATCAAAAGCCCAACAGTAAACTGTAGTTTTATGCTTGGCAAGGTGAAATGACTCGTGAGTTGGTAAAGAAGACGTTTGGATCCTTCAGGACCGTTCAGCCAGGGATTAAGAGGTGAACAAACAGAGAGAGTTGTCATGCATAACCATACAAGACTATCCACACAGGTACACATACTGTATACCAACACATACAGGCTTCAATAAAGCACCTTGTTGTCATTTCTCCCCCAAACACACACATACATACATACCACCTCTCAGCATAACCCTTCATCCTCTTTCATTTTCATCAAAACAAGGCAGATGAGGTCCTGAGCTCAATCCATCCATCAATCAATCAATCAAAAAAAAAGCCCTCCCGCACTGCACCCCTATTAAATCACAAAGCCCACCACACTGCAGAGCCAGACGTCAGAAACCTCTCTTTGTGTGAGTGGTTGTGTTGCAGTGTTTCCTTTAGGATTATTTTTTAGCAGTGGTACAATCGTGGGCAGCTTTGGTATGGTTTTGTGTGTGTGTGTGTGTGTGTGTGTGTGTGTGTGTGTTTCTGAAAAGAAATTAATAACATTGTAAAGGCTACCATACACAATGCATAGGAAGTATATATATATATATATATATATATATATATATATATATATATATATATATAGCGAATAATAACAATAAACCCACTATTAATTACATTATCTTAATGCAGTGTAACTAGTGTAGCATTTAAATAATGCAGATAAAATACAAATGTGAGCAAGGGCGTTCAACAATTGCTATTACATCAAAAAGCCACGAGCAATTTAAATTTAACAAAATCACCAGTTAACTTACTTTAAATTTGCAACAACTATAGACTAATACAATAACAGGCTTAAATAAACTGACAACCTAAGTTATACAACTTATAGTTCTCAAGGACGCACACACACAAACAAAATCTCAACTGACTAATTATTCTCCGGACAGCGGCAGTCTCTTTTTTTCCTTCTTTCTTTTCTGCCGTGTTTGTGCTTTTCTCTGACATGCACTATAACAATCACTGCTTTTTCGACGGCTTTTTGTACGCCCATATTTCTCAAAAATCGGCACAGAGGAAAAAACACTGGGATGTGCATACATAGCTACCAAATGCACTTGCCTACTCATACCTTCAAGTGTACGTGTACACACATTCTTTGTACCTTAATTGATTTAGAAAAACGTGGGTTGGGCTTATTTCAGGGTCTTCTCCTGCTGACAATAAAGTGAACAATTAATCAGACAAATTCACAAACGGATTGGTTTAAGTTTTGCGGCTGCTCAATCTGCACAGATAAGACAAAAAGAAACCGAGTAACTCTCAGAGCTCCCACAAAGAGTGAAATGTACCCCAACAGTGCTGCCAAGCAAATAGCATCTTGGTGCTCCTGTGCCATTTGCACATATTTAAATTAGGTAATATGCATATTTGGTACAAAATTGGCCCCTTTCTATGCAAATGAGCCTCGTTGTTGAAACTGTCCAATTCAGAAAGATCAGCGCTAATAGCCACATGGAGTTACTGTAGAATTACAGAATTAGCGCCTTCAGAGAGTTGGTGGTAACTGGAGCATATTTATAATGTATGTCTTACACTTCAAATCATGCAATCTATTTTACAGTCTGAAGGTGTACGCTTGAAAACAACTGCACTGACAGAGTAGGATATTAAATTCCAAATACAATTTCTCAGTCATTTTTAAATTCCTTGCCTGAAGTTTTAAAGATTTTTTTCTCTGCCATTGTTCTGCATGCTGTTCTTGGCCCAAAGGCAACATTTATACTTTTACCAGACGATAAATGTAATCAGATGCAAAAAGGTCAAATTGCTCTAAGCTGCAAACGTTGTGGGCATGTTTGCGTTGAAATATCAGCTCTTTTGTTTTGGGGAAGTTTATACTCCAGCCACACTTGGTGTTTGGTTATATTTCATCATCAATAACCATTTCACTTGAAAACCCATATGTACATGTAGCTCTAACCTCATTAACCCATCTTTTAGCATGAGCTTGTTAATGTAGAGTTTTAACATTAGCATTAGCTTACACTAGCTAGAGCTGATAAAAAAAATCTCAAAGATATGTCAGCTGTTAAGCTGCAGTTGTTATTGTTATATTAAAATAAGTAAGCTCCTTTATTATATGAAATCAAAGGGCAATTGTTTAAAAACATCTGCAAAAGTTGGGGGATAACAACAGTATATGCGGGCATAGATTATATTTGCCAAAAGAAAAAAGACCCAAGAAAAGGAGTACGGCCTAAATTTTGAGGAACAAGTTAAAAGACATTGCATGACTTTCATAGTATGTTCATTTTTTACATTACTACTAGATTATATTAAATTACCTAAAACATGTGAAACCAATGACCCACACATTTATATTTATCAAGTAAATAGGCCAGAAAATGTATTTGAACTGAAAAGGTCCACTACATCTGCATGCCACTGTATCGCAGCACCTAGAAAAACGGTCATAAAAGTGTCTTCATATCCATCAATATTTCAAGGTAATTTCTGAAGCCTTTAATGACTTTAATGTGATAGCAATTTCAAAGATTATCCCGATATGCTCCTAACCTCATTTACCTTCTACCTTAAATTAGCTCCAAAGAATTGATCAGTATTTATTGCCTGCCTTCCTTTGCTCTTGTCTGTTTTTTTTTTAATGAAAGTAGATAGTACAACAGCTTGAGAGGCAGGGGCAGCTTGGTTAATTATAATAAATTTGTGGCTCTTATCTGTCCTAAGTCAACCTTGGCAATTTTTACTGCACTCCTTATACTGCTCGCTCCTCCAAGGCAAAGAAATCACCCATCTTTGCGTCAAATATCTGCTTAAAACCCGAGACAAATCCTTATCTACAGGCAGCTTTGAGCATGCTAAGAGAGCAAATGATTGAGTTCCTCAGTAAAGCCCAACTTGGCCTGTGATTCATTGTTTTGTTTTTTTCAGTATTCAAGAGATGGTACACTCATTTTAAGAATGAACAATTCATTAATTTCTTGATAATTCACATTATATCTGGAATATTAATAGACTTAAGCTGAAATACATTACACCAAGTTGCAATAGATCAATAAGATTGTTTTTCTTATGAGGTCATGACAAATACCTGAATCTCTCCCCAATACTGACTACTTAGCAACCATATTGTAAAAACAAATGTTGAACAAGCCAGCAAACAGCACTCTCCCTGCAGTGAGAAGGTGGGAGGCTGTGGTGGTGGAGCCCTGACCAACAGCACGATGCAACACCACCAACAAGCCGCTGAGAATTATTAAGTTGGCTGTGATCCTATTAGACAGTCTGTTGCTGGTGCAGTCACAGTCAAAACAGACTATAGACTTTCTCGGCATCCTATATTTTACAATAGATACAATATGTGCAAAGACACTGAAAGCCTTCTCATGTTGAACAGGAACCCATGGTGCGGTTATGCTCTTTTGATATGTATGCAACTCATGTCTTTAAAGAAATGCTTAACAAGCAATTCATCAAAGTATAAGTATGACTATATAAATAATTTTAATTCCTGTCATCAAATCCCAAAAAAAACCAAAAAAAACAACAATTGTTTTATTCTACTAATACATACTGTGTCGCCAACATTGCACAAAAGCATTTAAAAACCCCGATAGGTGCCATGATGTAGAGAACACCAATACCGTGCTGTAAATTCTCACTAGAATACATCATTTACTTGTGAAAATAACCCCTCAACCCCCCACACCCCCCAGTCCTCCAGAAGGTAAAAGGGTAACTTCTCCATTCTCACAGGGTGCAAGAAAGTTAATAAGAGGCTCAGGGAGATGTCATTCAAGCTCAGTTGGTATACAATCACACAGTCCTCATAAAACATCTATATTTGAAAACACCTATGTGAGAGAGTATGAGTTTAAAGACTTTTCTTTCAGTATGAATGAATAGGATGATTGAGTGCCCTGGTCCTTTTACAATTCCAAAACTATATAATATTGCCAGCCTGATCCTTTATTTAGGTATTCATCTTTGATAGACCACACCCAGACAGACAGACAGACGTAAAGTCTCAGTTCCCCCAGACGTCATAAGACTAAAACATGTTATGGGCACAAAACTGATGGATATGCCTAGGACATAGGCTCAATGATGGGGCTCAGTAGAGCATTCAGCAATTGTTCTGACATGTTTTTTTTTGTTGTTTTTTTATAAGATAATGCAGAAAAAAGATGTTACTTTCTCAATGAATAAAGTGGTGCTCAATTTCTGCTCATCTACATGTCAAAAACTCTTAAAACAGTGATTCGTGTGCACTGACAAGTCAGGCTCTCCTTTGTATCCAATGCAGCACCAGAAAGGTTCTGAATGCTATTTGCCTGTAAAGCTGTAGTTGGCACACTCATGGGATGTGTCGGCTTTTTGCAATGCTATGTGTTTGACAGCTGGTTGACTGCAACAGGTAATGCATAATACAAGTGATATAAACTGTATGTCTTTGATTACACACCATATATGGCTGATCAAAGAGTCATTCAAAATTCAAAGTTTCAATTGACCAAGTATTCTATTTTAACAGGTCACTGATGGGATAGTGAATGCAAAAAGAATGCAGAGTGACACTGCAGGCAAATGCTAGGCAGCAGCTACGATATCATCTGACTGACCTTTTCTTGGTGTAGTGTAAGATACTAGGCCGTGTTGAACCTTGATAAGGTCATAGAGTGGAATAACATCCAGTTATTACAGTTTTAGTGTGAGAACAGAGAATCAATAAAAAGTGAGGCAGCCCGTATCTGATCCTGACAGAGGGGAGAAGAGCAATTCTAGCACAATTATAGTTCGGTTTATATTTTAAAGCCAATTTCTCTGTCACTGAAATATTTAGACTCTGCTAGTCATATATATGTAGATCACCCTCTACAATCATAGCCTGTGATTTTATTCAGTGGTGTGTTGTTGAATACAGTACATCCTCCATCAGTTCAAACTTTGAAAGATGAATCCCAGTCTCTTTAGGCTCACATTTATTCTTTTCTCCAATAAAGTTTCTTGACTTCACAGGGAAGGCAATTAACAGAAAAGCAGTGGTGTGCACATTTTGCAGTGCCCCAATATCATCATTTGCACATCAAACAGCCTCCGCCTGATCCCGGTCAATTTGCATATAATATCACTAAGGTGCATCAATGTCAAATAGAAGTCTTCATTCCAATGCAGCATCGATGTCTCCTCTGCTGGGATGCTTAGGGAAGTGCACCTGAGCTACACAAAACACTGTACAACAAAAGAACATGGGGTCAGGTAAGGTATAAAAAGACTACTACTTCCACTCCTGACATCATAAAGGAAGGTGCGTCATAGAGATATAGTAGTCATGACAAATTATCAATGAGACGACAGGCTTTCACACATCCTTGTTTCTTTTTTGGATGGTCAAGTTTGTATGACCGTGACCTGGGCTCTGCAAATAGCGGGTTTTTAAGGACACCCCGTCTGTTGCTAGCATTGGAGACGAGTGATTAATGACAGCGGGGTCTGTGAGCATCCTGGAGCTTCACAAGTCTGACAACATTAGAGCAAATTGGCTATCAATTTTTGTAAAATTGCCCATACCAAACTCTACAGTTGATTTCTTGCATAAAAAAAAGTCTCAAAAAGTGAATTTAGCGATGAAATAAACAAAACAGTTGTTGGCTGCAGCTATAACGCAAACTACCGATCTTGATTCTAGGATCAATTGCTTGTCCTTGAGTTCCCCGGTGCTGAAGTTGCCGGATGGACACTAAACATTACATCTAGCAGCTTAATTTGACATGCAGAATTTAAGGAAGTTGAAAAATATGTTGAATACATTGTATTTGCATCTGAATTTGGTATATTGAATTTTTTGCTAATAAGGAAAATCAAATAAATAGTATATTAGGACTGTAACAGCACTTTTACCAATAGTCGCATTATGATGTTTTTTACCATTCAACATGTATGCATTGTTATAAAGTTCACTATTGATAAATTAAAAATCTATGTATATTAATTGCAGACCCAAAATTGGAATGAAAGAAAAGAAAACATTGACCAAACGTAGCATAGGTCGCATACCCTGCGCTGCTCAGAGCTCAGAGATGTTTTTAGAAAGTCGTATTTTACGATGCTAAAATTACTGATTATTTACATGGAGTCTGGTGGGTTTAGGGAACACAATTTTGGTGGGTATCTATTTACTTTGTAATAATATGATTTTGTGAAATAAGGGGCAGGACCAATTTGCCAATGTGTATTGTAATTAATAGTAATACTGGTGGTAATAGAAGTAACAAGGATAGAAGAACATCTATTACTCCACTTTAAGTGTACTTAAATCTAAAAAGATTGGGTCATACATAAACATTTCATCCACACACAGTTTGAGACTCTTATTTCCTTTTGCTGACATTATTTAGAATATTGTTGAATATTGATAATCTAGTTAACACACTTATCTATTTTCACACAATCCAAACAGAAGTATTCACCACAAGTCTGAGGGGAAAAAAGGCTTAACAATGTAACCAGTGACTGGAGTTACACTTTAACTATCCAGCTAGCATAACACTCATTTGGAAACATGCATTAGCAATGGCTTTTCTCTCAGAATGACATTAAATATTTGTTAACTTATAAAAGCATCATGCAACACTCTGCACCTCAGAACAATTAATTTTCATTACATGCTTCATTGTAGAGCTCCATCTGCTACACCAGTGGTCCTTTTGAGGAGGGTTTGAATATTGGATGGGAACAGTTAAATCTCAAAAGACAGACGAAAACAAGGGAGAGATTGTATATCCATAAATAAATAAGCCAACAGTGTGCAGTCACTCAAAAACCTATTGCAACATCTGAGGTCCCAGTGATGTTGTATATTTGCAAGAAGTGCACAAGAGACCTAAAAAAAGCAAGACACATGGCAAATTGATAACCATTTTTTATACTTTGAGCTGGTGGCTCTGTTGGACAAAACAATAACTTTTCCAGTACAAATCAAATTAAAACTGCATGTTCAATGTGAAGGAAAATGGGACTGATGTCACATTTTCCTCCCTTTTCCTTAGTTTAAAAATTTAAGTTTCTTTTGGGATAAATATTGTTAGGATTACAAGCAGGGTGTGAATTGCATTAGTTATTGTTTTCAATTTCTATTATTTAAATAGCCCCAAATAAATCATCTTTAATCACCAAACATCCAATGTACGAATCCCTAATTTTATTCTATGCATGCGGACTAATTACAGTGCATTATAAATAGAATGTGGTTCTTTTGTGCAGTGATTAATTAGGTTCTATGCTGCTCCATGAAAGCAATACTGTATTACAGATGCATATGTTTAGATGTTTTTTTAGATTCCAAACAAATGGACATAAAATAAACCACAAAGATGATTGTTAAATTAGTTATTTTGTGTTCGTTTCAAGCAAGCTTAGAATGACAGAGAATTTTGAGCAAAGCGTTCTCAACCATTGAGAACAGGGACAGCTGAACTGAAAGGAGTCAACATGTTTTTCCATTCATCCGTGTATTTTACTAGGTGTCCCAGCCTAATCGACTTTATCCTTTAAAGAATCATGGATCTGTATTCCAGAATTGGATGATTAGTGATCAGCAGTTTGTGGGTACCATACACACATTAATATTAACATATTAACTACTTTATGTGAAAATTGTGTTTGTGATGTTAACAGCCTACAATAACATGATCACAGTAATTACTATAATACAAAAGGCTAACATGCACTTGAGTAGTTAATCAGACAAAAAATAAATAAAAGGGACATGTTGCTTTTTATCTTGCTTAAATTGATGGAGTACTCAAAAAGACTTACTGCATGCAATTGTTCAGAGGGGACTGTAGAATAGGTTCATTAATGTAAAAAAAAGAGACTTTCGGTTGAATTTTATTATCAAAAGTTCAGTAGCTTTGTCAGAAGGCAGTTAGTACACCCACTAAAAATATTTTAAAGCTCAACAGGGATTGTTTTATAGCCAACATTGATAAGCACGTCCTATGAGTATAAGGATGCTCTTACTCTCTGCAGTTTCACCTCAGGATACAATCAAGGCTGCTGTTATTTAAATTATTTGTACCCTTGTGATTACATTTCAAACCTTTAAAATACCTCTCATTTTTAGTGGATGAGCCACTGCATTGGGAAGTAATTTAACACCCAGCTCCTTCCTCTTGGCATAATTAACATATCCAGTGTGTCTCTAATTAAGCAACCTGGATATGCCCATTAGTAACATGTAAAAAAAAAACACTGTAGGAATATCATTCTACCATTTATAACAAATGTGATGGTGTATCAATTTCCATCTTCCTGTTAATTGAAAATATGTTTCACAGATAAAATACAATGCATTTTATGCCCACAGGACAGGATTATCCTTTTGTGGTTAATCATATCAGAAATACAGATCAAGGATTGGAAGCCGACTTCAGAAATGTTGGATGTTAAACCTGCGTATTGTCAAGACAAGCTATTATTGCAATGTCTGGTCCATCATCCTGCAATGAAATGTCCACGGCACACAAAGAAAGGCCACTAAATAAACAGGCCGAGTTTAAAAGGCTGGCTGAGGCTGCCCAGAGGCTCATTAAAGCAGCATGCATCTCTTCTTAAAAGCAGCTTCACTGGCAGAGTCGGCCATAGAAACCCAAACTGACAGAATATTTCATTAGAAGCCTTGAATATTCCATTTGAATACAAATCCTCGAATGCGTTTCCTCTTTCCTCTCATACATTACGAATTAGGCGCTGCAACAATTAAAACACACTCATCTGCATATGAAGAGCCGCCTGTAAAATCTGCGCTCCGTGAATACAATTGTGGCCCGCATTTGGAACAGGCCAATATGAAGGATTCAGGGATGGGGTTCCATGAATTCCCAGGGCCGGGTGCCAAACTGAGACCCATCGACACACCTCAGAAGGCCCATTACAACCCTGGCTACTCCACACCCTGTCTGGCGTCCTGTGGCCCACAAAAACCAACATCCAGCACCACCCGTCCCGTCTGTCACTGAATCGCCATGGCAACCACTCTATTGCTCTCATCCCCTCAGATATTTTTCTTCACAGCTACATTTCCTGAAGGCTGGTTCCAAGCATGACAGCTAGCCACCCAAATGGTGTTAAAGCACTTCAAGGTGAAGTTGTGGCACTGTGCCATGTTTTGATTATTTTCCCCCCAAAAAGCAGACAGGCAGATAAAAATAATTCACGACAGCTGTGTCATAATCATTTTTTAGAAATGATCTCAGTGAATTATCATAATGCACTGAAGCTATTCTTTTGAAATGTGGTCACTATTATTGTATCTTAGCCATTTTGTTTTCTGTAGCTGCTGCATATTTATGATGTATGCCAACTGTTTTAGCACTCAACCACAAAATACCAGATTGTCATTACAATAAGAACAAAGGCTTTGAGTGAAACTAATCTGATTTTGTTGTTTTAAATCGTGCATATATAATAAATAGTGATGTCAATTTGCATTGCTCATTATTGCCCCTCTATCTTCATATCAATAAAATGATCATCCGCATGCTAATATAAAATAATTTGACACATACAGTATTATTATTATTAGAGTAACACATTGGCAACTACATGTAGCATAACTAAAAGCCAACCATGCTTATTTACAATCATCCATGTTAAGGATATTAATTTTTTATTTTAAACCATCAAACCTTTTTCTAGTTGTTGACATCATGCTACTTGGTACTGATCAGAATATAATTGATTAGGTGCTGATCAGTATATAATTGATTAGCCTCTTAAATTTTACAGCTATGGTCACAGGTACAATCTAACAGCAACACAGACAATGTAATATACTTTAATTAAAAGTGAGTCATGGAAAGTGAAGTCCAATGTGACAGAGAAAATAAAATTGCCTTAGACCAGATCATCTGTGCATAATAGCTGTGGTTGCATCTTTCAAAAAAAAAAAATCTGCCCATCAGGGGCTAGATGCATAAAACTATATGTAGATTCACAACTAAAACCGTTTGTATGCACAAAGACAGTGTGCATACATATTTGTCAGATGTATAAAGCCATGTAGCCTGTTGTATGAATCTCAGTCACTGCAATCATCACATTAGCTATTGGTTCTATTGCATCTTAAATTAAGTATACGTTATATGTACTCTGTGGCCACTTATTTAGGTAGAGCTTGCTAGAAATTCTTTGATTCTTTGTGGTATTGATTTAACAAGGTGTTGAAAACATATCTGGTCCATTTTGACTTGACTTAACGTGTTCTAGCGGGGGTTGGGCTGCTGCAGCTGAGCAAGAGCTGACTGCACCCAGCCCCGGCATCTGTCCTGACAGATGTAGCAGTCCTACAAACTCAAAGAGACACCATCAAGAGAATTAAAAGAAATACATGTGAAATAAGCTGCATTGAACATTGAAAGAGCTAGTCAGTAAATAGTGTTTTGTACATACATTGTGTTTTTACAAACAATGCATCCCAGCCATACAATATTGTAAGGCAACAGTATTTGGCTGTAATTGCAAATATTAATGCAAATACATTTCATAACTTGCAAGTAGGGATGCAAAGGTAAACCACAGTAGAAATGTTGACGTTATTCATTTAAAATATCCTTATCACGGTGGATTACTACGGTGTGGAAACCCAGTGTTTAATCCTTCCCAGCTTCATCTGAGGCACCTGAAGTTCACAGAAGAAGGATCCAGCAGCAGACTTTTTATATTTCTTTGTTGAAGTGAGGTCAATGATAAATTTTATAATTGTTTCATCTGATCTGAGGCCATATGATAGTCGGTGAGTCGTTGACAGCACCGCCCCTATCTTCACCCATCTGGTGGTGAGTTGGGTCAGGGGGTGGGGTCTGGACAGACCTGATAAGCCCATATGGGTAAAGCGGGTAAATTGGGAACGTTTGGAGGAGGCCCCTGTCTGACAGACGTTCAACTCACACCTCCGCCGGAGCTATTTGTGCATCCCTGTGGAGGCTGGGGGCATTGAACCTGAGTGGACAATCTTCAAAGTTTCCATTGCTGAAACTGCGGTGGGAAGCTGTGGTCTTAGGTGCCTCAAAGGGCGGTAACCCACGAACACCCTGGTGGACACCGTTGGTCAGGGAAGCCATCTGACTGAAGGAGTCTTTCCGGCATATGCTATCCCGGAGGGATCCAGAGGCAGATGCAAGGTACCGAAGGGCCCAAAGGGCTGAAGCATCTGCTGTGAAAGAGGCAAAGCAGTGGGTGTGGGAGAAGTTCGGAGAAGACATGGAGAAAGACCTTCGGTCAATATCAAGGTGTTTCAGGAAAACCATTCGCCACCTAAGGAGGGGGAAGCGTGGAACCATCCAAGCGGTAACAGTAAGGATGGGATACTGTTGACCTCAACTGAGGAGGTAATAGGGCGGTGGAAGGAGCATTTTGAGGAACTCCTAAATCCAGCTAACACACCCTCTATGGTCGTCAATGTCCCTGGTGGAAGTTGCTGAGGTAGTTAAGCAACTCCAAAGTGGCAAAGCCCAAGGGATTGATGAGATCCGTCCAGAAATGCTGAAAGCTCTGGGTGTGGAGGGGCTGTCTTGGTTGGCACATCTTTTCAACATTGCTTGGAGGTCTGGGACTAGGGAGTGGCAGACCGGGTGGTGGTTCTCCTCTTCAAAAAAAAAAAAAAAAAAAAAAAAAGGGGACCAGAGGGTGTGTTCCAATTACAGGGGTATCATACTTCTCAGCCTCCCTGGTGAAGTCTACTCCAAGGTGCTGGAAAGGAGGGTTCGGCCGATCAAACCTCGGGTTGAAGAGGAACAATGCGGATTCCGTCCTGGTTGTGGAACAACGGATCAGATCCTCATCAGGGACAGCTAGTTGCCCAGATTACAAGCAAGCAAGTTGACATTAGCCAGCAGCTAAAACCACAATATCACAATATATTTCATGTCAGTGTCACTTTTTGATTGATATCAGCACCGGAGGGAAAGTTTTGTTGTAATGTTACTCAACCCTGCTGAGACTTACTTCCTACATCAATAGAATGGCTGCCGGGTGTTGCTTTTGGACTATCCCCACCCACCTTCACCTTTTATGTCCACAAGACAGTCACCATTTGTGGGTCAAACGTAACTGTAAAGAAGACTGCTAAATGCTAAAGGGGGATGAATTTCAGCACCGCAGTCAATCGGACTCCGCTAGGGCAAACTGGTCAGTTTCCCTGACGGAACATAAAACCTTCTGTTACTGCCGTTAGCATTGTTATCACCTGGGGCTGAAGTTTGTGCTGGCTGGGTTCAGATTGCTGCAAGTTAATAATAGTGGCTGGCTGATGTGTCGTATCCCCGGGCGGTTGTCCGCTTAGTGGTAAGGAGTGAGGCAGAAATAAAACAGGGTGGCATAGCTGGCAAAATTACCATTAGATTTGTCCTCTATCTGTACATCTGTACGCTGGCGAACATTATCGCAGGTTGGCCCGGTGCTGTTTAACATTAACTTAACCTTGATCAAAACAATTATCCTTATAATAACTCCACAAATGTCTTGTATGATGTAACCTTATAGCGTTCCCCACCAAGCATAAGCATGAGCTAAGGCTAACGTTACTTGTCAACATAGCCCGTCAAGCAGGATCAATTGATATTGAAAGGTATCAATAAATAAGATCCTTTCTGTATTACTGTGTTGTAATTGGCATGTAATCAATGACCAAATGATGCTGTGTGGCAGAAAGCAAGCTGTATTACGGTTGTGACATTGTATGACTTACAATTACTCTTGAATGTATCATCTGGGTGCCTGTGTTTTCACAGACGTTAGAGTAACTGGAGGAGTCAAAGGTTTTATAACGCCACTGACAGGTGACTAAATAAAACATCCTGTGTCATTAAAATAAATTAAGAGATTTCCTTGGGTTTGAACGTTTTTGGAAACAGAAATCAACAAAGTAAATTCAATAAGCCCTGTTTCACCCTGGCCACTTTTAGCTACAGGTTTGGTCGATTTTCAGCGGATAACCCCACAAACTCTGGCTTAACCCTTCTCCAGAGCAGGCTCAGCATGCCCTAGGCTAAAGTTGGGGTTAGCCCACTTGGAATGGGACAGGATTGTGCTAAGGGATCTGTTAGCCTGTGGCTCACAACTCACTTAGCCTGGGGCTAAATGCAGTGTGAAAAGGGATTATATGTATACCATTTACTCTCTCCCTCACTCAATGAATGCTTAGTGTCCCTGTTGCTACATCTGGCTCTCTTTTAGACTTACATGATGACAAGCTCCAAACTTGCAACTTAACAGCTGCCGACACCACAGCCCTAGTCACCTTCAATATTAGAAAAACCAACAATGACACATCGGTTAACTCCAACACTCCTTGTTTCAACAGCATTTATTCAAACAATGTTTGCTATTGATCATGAAGCTGATCTTTTCCTAATCATCTTAAATCAACCTTAGTTTTGACACACACACACACTTTACAGTTGACTAGCATGATATGTTCTCATAACTTTCATTTACAATAGAGAGGGAACTGAATGCTAGTATCATCTGGTACCATTCCTAGATCAAAGAAACTGCTTTAGTTCTCAACAGAGATTTTCATTAAAAGAAATCATAACTATCCAAATACAATATTAAGGCAGTGTTGCCACACAACATTTATTCGAGTTAGAGTTGTACCAATAGCAATATCAGAAACTGCCTCCAATACTGCCTAAAATGCTGGTATCGGTATCAGTGAGTACGCAAGGCTTTGCACCGATCCGTTACCAAATAATTTAGCCCCAAAAGAAATCTACTTTAAAAAGCAGTTTCACCCGGATGAAACGGCTATTTGCTAACGTTACCTGTCTGACAGCAGACCAAACTGGAAATCAATTCTGCTTTGCTGCAGCAAGTTGCAATGGCAGCAACTGTAAGAGTGACATAGAAGAACTGATTTCCAGTTTGTACAGCATGAAAAGCTTATTCCAGGGGTGGTGCTAGGGTTGCCAATTTCAGTTCCCCTTCTGTTTCATACTGTTTAAAAGGTCTTAATTCACTTAATTGTGGTCTCTGTTTTAAATTTAATTTATTATATAAAATGATTATATAGTGATTTTTGTTCTTCAGTTGTGACAGACTATAGTAAAATAAAGTTATATAGAACTTGTATATTTGTTCATGCTTTACAAAGGTTTTACCCCAAGCTAAGCCACACAACAATTATAGCAATCATATCACATTCATACAGGGTTAGTAGTATACAGCTGTTTTAAAAAAAAGAAGAAAAAAAAATCAGTACTTTGTATTGGCCGATACAAGTTCAGGTATTGGAAAGGAAAAAAATGGTGTTGGATCATCTCTAATTTGAGTCATTTACTAATTTTGATTTATTCGTACAGTCACATACAAACTGTATGTAAAGAGAGTAAGTAATCATTACGGAATAAACAATTACTTTAAAAGTGTAAATTATAGTGTATAATGCATTTTGTTATTGCCTCTTCATAAGTCATTTTAAATGATAAATAAATCTCTAATCTAGAAAGCTACTTTATGTCTTATGAAGATGTTGCTTTATAACCTATTGAAATGTATGGTTAGATATAATTGAGTACAAGTTTAATTGGCTAACATCTTTATCTATGTAAGGTATGTCATGAATGATGTTGGTTTATTGAGAAAGCATGAGAGCATTTTTCAACAGTTGTGTCTTTGGAAACGCCTTTGTGGATATTGCCATCAATATTGCATGCTTCAGATGTGTTTTCGTGGACTACATATGACAGCTGGCCACGGCGTGTGAAACTGCAGTGCAGTCTAGATGGTGCTTTTGGGTCAGAGACAGATCATGACGTCTCTGAGCAAAGAGGAATCTGGTATCAAAGAACTGCCGTGGAGAGGCGACACATAGGAAGAGGGATTTATCATGTCGAAGCTTGAAATATTCATTTGATACAATAGACACATACAGTTGCTGTAGCTCAAGTGTGACATGATTTAAAACTACAGCAAGCCATTAATGTTTCAAGTGTGGTTCTGAAAAAAAGATGATCCAGATCCACTTTTTTATTCTTATTCTATTGTTTATATGCTTAATGACGTGGAGGTAATTAATAATTTTGCTCACTTTTCACCTCATGTTTCTGACTTGACAGTATTGTTCACTGAACCTATTGTTTCAACTGAAGGTGCTGCCTTAAATTAATTCTTATTAGCCATCTAAAAATAGTCTCCTTTCAGGGTCTAGGCTGCCTGTAATCTGACAAGCACAGAGGGAGCGTCATGACCAGCCAGCCGCCAGAGCCTCAATGAAAAACATAACGAATATGGGCATTATATTATACAGTGAGGAAAATAAGTATTTGAACACCCTGCTATTTTGCAAGTTCTCCCACTTAGAAATCATGGAAGGATCTGAAATTGTCATCGTAGGTGCTTGTCCACTGTGAGAGACATAATCTAAAAAAAAAATCCAGAAATCACAATGTATGATTTTTTAAACTATTTATTTGTATGATACAGCTGTAAATAAGTATTTGAACACCCGTCTAACACCCGTCTATCAGCTACAATTCTGGCCCTCAAAGAACTGTTAGTCTGCCTTCAAAATGTCCACCTCCACTCCATTTATTATCCTAAATTAGATGCACCTGTTTGAGGTCGTTAGCTGCATAAAGACACAATTTAATGCTTGATTCTAAAAAGTTAATAGAATATTCAAATTTATTTTTCATTTAAAAGTTACTGTCCGACATGTACAAATCAGAGTGGATGGGATAATTGACAACAACGTAGAGTTTAGGCAAGAATACAGAAGAAAAAAAAAACACAAGAAATGGCCTAGAGGAAAGAAAAATTAAGTTTTACACACACACACACACACAAACTAACAAACTCAGATTTATATGTATATTTTTTAAACCTCGCACATGGAAATATACATAAATATAAAAATTGTTGCATTGAGATGCATCGATAATTGGTTTAGAACCGAAGGCCTCTGAAATGGAATCAAATCGTGTGGTGCCAAGAGATTCCCACCCCTAACTCACATGGTCCAGAATCAAACACCAATGTGATCAACACGCACACATGCACAGAAGAGATAGATGGTGAGCTCAAAAGGAACCACTGCATTGGTGAATTCAGTGTCTTTGAGTGTAATTTGTCTCCCTTCAGTCACTATATGCAAGTTACTATGTCTGAAGTGCAACAACCTGGATTCCAATCCACTGGGATAAGGTGGGGATCATGCAGTATAACAAACTGCACAGGGGACCTCAGCAAGGATTGGCTTTAACACATGCACCAATTACAGTGAGCACAGTGCGCTTCCTTTTCCAAACACTGCAGAGCGCACTGCCCCCCCCCCGGAGAAAACATCTGCTTCTGTACACTGATCCCAATTCTACTCCCACATATACACACACACGTTTTATTCTGGTGCACATGAGCAAATCTTTTAACGACACTGAACAGTGCATACAATAAAAAGGAAATAACAGCTTTTTGTTAAATAATGGATAAATGTTTGAAATTCAAATTTGTGTAAATTTTTATATTGTTACTGCATAAATTCAGAGAATAATTTTCCATTTTAACTAAAATGCCATCACTGTTTTGATTAATATTATACAAAATAAATGTTGCCTTCATTTTGATGCAGATCGGTTATTTTATACTAGATATGGTTACTAATTTTCTTTCACACAGAGCCTCCTGTGTCCTCTTTGGGATACCGTTAAATCATTGCTCCACAACTTCCTGGAAGATGTATTAGGGGCTAAACATTTCAGTTGGTTAAAGCAGCAACAATACGTGCATGGCATTTGCATTCATTTGAGGGTTGAGCAGAATGTTTCCCAATCACGACTCACACAGCATAGGAGCCTCAAGTAAATCTTCCAACACTGCAACAAGTTCTGGTAGAATAAGTCCACAACCTCTTATGATTTTCTGCACATCTGTTTGGCTATTCATGCAGATTTCAAGATTATACACTCAAATCACTCTAACTCAGATTATATAAGGATCAATGCACACTGAGCCTCCAAAAATATCTCAGCACTTTTTTCCTGAAGCAAAACTCAAGACACCCTTTTCTCTGGATATTCCAAATCATATTTTATGTTTTGCAAATGGGGGCCTGTCAGTTTATGAAATGTATGTACTATAAATGGCTTGAACAGACTGGATTGCTTTTCTCACAGCATTATTGTGCACATTTAGATGTACACAAATATGAACATGTTATAACACATTTCTTTGTCACTTTAGTAAACAACTAGAATTACTGCCTCAGGCCCCCTGCCCTGGTTGTCATCCAGGGAGAGGAAGAGAAGAGGGCGGACTCATTCATGTACCATAGGGCAGGGTTTTCCCCAAGTATTAGACGACGACCCAATTTTGCAACCATTTTCTGAGACAGTGAGAGTATTTTTACAAATACATAATTTTATGTTGAAAAACGAGGAGGAAGGTAGTCTGCCAGAGTTGGCCAATGTGTGCGGCCGAATGTCCGTGAGCTATTAGTCGTGCGTGAGTAACGTCATCTACTCTCGTGTCACACTTGCGTGTCAGACTCATCATCCGTAGAAGCCAACCATGGCAAAACGTGCACATGCTGTTGTTGCGCTATTGTTACCATGTTTCCATGAGAAAATAAATGTTGCATTCCATAATCCATTTATGAGTGGTGAGCCGCAGTCGAAGTTCATCCATTTGTATTCATCCATTTTCTTTCAAACAATAAAACTGCAGGAATCACTCATTTGCCTGTAAATTCACTCATGTATTTGCATTTTTTACGTCAATGCTAATGTTAGCTCTGATATTTGCCACACACCGCGGTACCGCTCCCTCACATGGTAAGAGAGGTAGAGCTGCGACAGCAGATAGGGGAGACCGCTTCTGTGAAAACAAGAAATACATTCAGGCTGCTTTGCTTGGCCATAATTAAAGGGCACGTTACTTTAATTATGGTTTTAAATTAACAGTCGCTGATCAAATATAACTATTTACCTCGTCAAAACAAATAATGCTCGTGTGTTTTTCAGTCTATGAGCTCCTCTCTTTCTGTCTTGCTCATCACTCATTTCCCCCCCCACACTGGGTACTTAGTTAGATACTCCCCTTTCAGTGGAAGTTTAATCACCTTAGATATGATTGTTATGGGTGCCCAGATAGCTCAGTTGTTAGAGGAGGTTTGACTCCGGTGTGTGGCCCTTTGCTGCATGTCATTCCTCCTCTTTCATGTCATTTGTCCTGTCAAATAAAGCCCCAAAATGCCCCAAAAAGTATTTAAAAAAATAAAGATATGATTGTTATTTTAGTGGTAACCAAAAAAAGACCGTGAGGAGGGAGGGAGAGCCTGTATGAGTAATGTAATAATACTTTGTTTACATTTCTGAATATGTATTTGTTGAGCCTCATTCAATTAAAATGTGACTGTGAACCAAAATAAAACGGCACATTGTTTCTGTATTTATTACCAAAGCATCAGTAATACAGTTAGATTGGGGAAAATGTAAAAACTGCGTTGCAGGTCGAGTTTAGGTGTGCAGCCCTAGATTTTCTGTATGTGCCCCTTACATTTCCAGTTAGGGGCTACAGTGCTCCTAGTAAAGTTAGTCTGGAGCCCTCATAAGGCTTAGGCCCAGCAGGCAGCATCCAAGCCATTTTGGGCAACATCTAAGCCAAAAATTAATGTAACTAAAATATTTTTCTGTAATGATTGTAGTTGGTCCGTTTTGTCTTTAAGCTTTTGAAGTGCTATTTATTTATTTTTTTATTTTTTTATTATCTGCTCTAGCGTTTCCAATGTTTCAGACACAGATATGATAGTAATAATGGTCCAAAATTATGTCAAATTGCATAATTTTTTATTGAAAAAAAACTTTTGAGGGGGAACCCCTAAACCGTCAGCCAAATACGTGCACCTACGTCTTCCACAAACACGGGAACACAGTACCTTAGGATCCAAATTAATTTAAAAATTCTGGACATCACTGAAACCCTTTCCAGAAAGGGACAGAGCTGTCTGTTCTCCCTGAGGAGACTCAGATCCTTGTGTGCGTGTGCAACAGGCTCCAGCAGATCTATCAGTCTGTAGTAGCCAGTGCTCTGTTCTTTATGGTGGTGTGTATCAGGGTGGTGGCATCAAGGATTGGAGGTCAACAGTCTCAACAAGCGGTTAAGAAAGGCCAGCTAGGTGATCAGGTTGGAACTGGACAGTGTGGAGGCAGTGGCGCAGAGACGGAAGGGGGACAAAATCAAAGCCATCTTAGACAATCCTTCTTACCCTCTCTAAGACGAACTATGGCAGATTGGCAGCTTGTTCTAGAGAGAAGGATGAAAGACAAGATCAAAGCCTGGGAGATGTTCCTTTTTTGAGTTAAGGGGCCAAAGACAGAGGATGTTGATTTGCTGTATAGAATTATGAAGCCCCTCGAGGGGTTTTGATTTGTGATATATAAATAAAATGTATTCGGCTTGACTTTGTTAAGCTTTGTGTTCTTGTTCTGCTGTATGCCATTTAGTGTGCAAGTTCAATAAGAGAAACAAAGAGTGAAATTCTATATTTTATGATCTATACAATCACCACAGTTCCAACAAGGTGGACACCCAAGATTAGGGTCACCAATTCAGAGAAATATGGTCACAATCTCATCTTCCGTTTCAGGAGTTATGGCTTGAATAATGGCCAGAAAAGAGTTTTTGCAGAACATTATAATGTCACAGTGAAGTTGACCTTTTGGATATTAAATGTGATCACTTCATATTTTTTATCTTCTTAAACATTTGTGTGAAATTTGACACCGGCACAGAGGTATGAAAGGGACATCATATTTGGGGTGCTGCTCAGTCATACTTTGGGTGCTGAATATAGTATTTTTTCTTTGGTACTTTGTATTACCCACACAGCATTTTTTTCTCCTAAGAGAACAGGAGATTGGCCATTACTGAAGCCTGCAGTGGTGCAGTAGGATTGCAAACCGTTGCAATATTCATGCAAATTTGACAGCCTTTATTCATATTTTCCTGTTGTGAAATAAAATATAATTTACATACAACACTAAATGAATGGGTATTTGTCTTAGCTAAATGTCGCGATTGTCATCACTCACTGCCAACTGTGGGTTGTATCAGCACAAAATGACATGAATGATGTCTGTGGGCAAACAGAGGATGGTGGAAATTGCGATGAGGGAATTTTAGCCTGGTTCTGACTATTGTAAATCCCATTTCTGTGACAACATTAATGGCCAAGCAGGGTAAGCTACCATTTTTTGCCAACCAAAACTATGTAATGCTGTCAAAAACCCACCGCTGCATCCATGACTCAACAGTTACTATGTAGGTCAACGCCGTCTGACAGGCTCTATACAGTATGCGTCAGGGAGTGTACATGAACATTGTAAAGAAAGCTCATGCACAAAGAGAGACACACACACACACACACACACTATTAACGGCTAAAGAGAGGATAGGTACAGAAAGAGATCACATGCTTCTCAGCACTCTGAATCAGCTGATTTGGCTGTACAGCATTGTTGAAGATGAGTATGCAGTGACATCACACAGCTCACTTCATTTCACTAGATAGTAAGATAATGTGAGAGGTTGGCATCCAGGAAGCACCCAAGATAAAAGCCATGCAGAACGCTACAACTTTGCTGAGCAATAAGGGCAAGAAAAGTAGTGACTAAACTCACAACATACATAAACTTAAGTTGCAGACAATGAGAGAGTGAGATGTTGTCATTCAGAGGCCTGATAGACAATAACACCAATAGATTTCAGCACTAGCAGTAGCTCCTACACAATGGCAGGTTCATAAATGTAAGAAGAATTATTTAGCATGAGAACGAGCTACAATGCACTGGCCATGAGGCAGGAGTACCTAATTACTGCCTTGTGGGGCCGTGCTTATCATCAGTAGAAATTTTTGTGTGGCAAATATTCTGACAACAGCCTTTGATGTAATTACTTTCCAAACAGCTCCCCTCTAGCCAATATCCTGTTCTAAATTCATGACTTGGTTTGTTTGCAACGTCACTGAAACGCACATCGTTTTTCATTTGCTGCCCTGTAAAAAGGAGAGACGCTGCAGCTCCACTGACACCAGGAAGCGAAATAAACTATATTTGCCACTTCGACAGAGAGTAATCCGGTGAGCAGTGCAGACTACTGCAAGCACACTAGATAAAAAGTGAGTCATAAATAAACAAAAAGGTTGTGATGGCCAATTTTTTAACTTAGTGAGAAAGCAATGTAAGGTTGAGTTTAGTTCCTCTGAGAAATGTGGGAGCAAAACAACCAACCTGCAGTGAGCTTCATTATCAAAATACTGTGCAGAGGACACATTCTTTCTACAAACAGAGTCCAAGGATAACTCGTTATTTTGATTAAAAAAAAAAAATGAGTTCTGTCATGAGTATGCCATTAGGACAATCATGTCTAAAATATTTTAATAATAATTTGTTGTTAAAACAAAGGGCAATATATGAAAGCGCAACACAAATCTGCACAAAGGTTTCAACATTTAAATAGAGAAACCCTGAAAAACCCAATGTGATGACAATGAACTCTCAGAAAGTAAACACAAAAGAAAAGTTATTGCCTCAGTTGTCTGTCTGTTTTAGATTTGACTAAGAATAATGTTAGTGTGCAGCAGCTTAGTGAATGTCAAATCTGAATTGAAGTTACCAACCAACCACGGTTCTCCATCTTTCCCTTCTTTGGGAGTTGTAAAATAGTCAGATACAGTGGTCTTATTCTTTCTGAGAGGCTTCCCTGAACACTTGTTGGCTGCTTCCCCATTTTTTGTTGTCAGTGATATTTCTCTGGAATGAGTTCATCAAATTGTTCTGTTAGAGCTGTGCAATTAATCGTAATTTACTCGTGATTATGATTTCGGCTCCCAATGATCACAAAAACATAATCAAGAAAAACTATTATTTAGCTCATTACGTTTTGCATGTAAACGCTTATTTTGTCTTGTGTTCTGAATTAAAAAATAAAGTTTAAATAGGAAAGGTATTAAGGCAAATTTTACAGTTGTACATGTTATTTTACTGTTGATTTATTTAACTTTGTCCACTGTTAAGTTCAATAATTGCAACATCTTTTCAGAAGTCACCAAGTAATCGTGTTAAATTATCGTGATTTCAATATTGACTGAAATAATGGAGATTAGATTTCTTTCCGCCGTAATGCAGCAGCCCTTTGTTTTCTTCGCCACCACACCACCTTACTTGTCTAAAAATGCAACTGTTTTTTAAAAGGCAGAGAATTGATGACACCTAAACTGAACTTCCAGGCCTGTGAGCATGTTGGATAAATAACACCTCTGGTTGCATGATATGAGGATCCAAATGCTCGATTAAGCTCAAAGAGGCTTCAAAAGCTCTCTAAATGAGGTCCTTTCCATCACAATGGCACTTTGTAAGTAGAACGCCATAACACATGGTCACGTGTCAGAATTTCATGTGAGGAAAATAAAATTAGTATATATATTTTTTTTTTTTTTTTCATTCAGCAACCTGACTAAGGCTCTTTCTGTGCCTTGCCTCGCTTATTGTGTTTTGAGGAATAAAGTGCCTTATAAAAAGTTGAATGTGCCATTTGAAAAGTTCTTCTATTCATATACAGTGTGTGTGTGTGTGTGTGTGTGTGTGTGTGTGTGTGTGTGTATATATATAGCGAAAAAACAAAACCCAATAAGTCTCAATGTAATATAGAAGAACCTGTTTTGGGAGCCCATCACATTTTATGAGTATCGCAACTTTATTGGTGACCAAAGTTTTCAGCCAGGCCGTTGACAAAAATGCACAATCCAATTTGACTTTTAGCTTTGAAACAGTCAAAATGATGGTCAGACATAATTTTGCCTAATAGAACACATTGTCACATTGCAATAGCCAGAGTTTGTCTTACAGAAGACTGCCATGCCCTGCGTCATATATGCAGTCCCACACTGTGAAATACAATTCACAAACTAGAGGTTTTCAAATGGCAGCAACCTGCGTGACGGTGATATTTGTCAATGCTTTTACGGATACTAGGGCTGCACGATATGAGGAAAATATCTAATTGTGATTATTTTTGACTGATATTGTGATTGCGACATTGGGAGGGAATGATATTTTTCTCATTTTCATTGAAAAATAATAAATGTGTCTCTGCGGCAACACAATCCTTAATTCCCAATAGTTTGACATATATTTTGCCTTTAACAAATATTGCGCCACACCCTGCGATTTGGATATTGCACAAGTCCATATTGCGAATTTGATAAACTTGTGATTAATTGTGCAGCCCTAACAGATACATCACCATTTGATAATGACTTGATGAAATCTGCCTAAAAAAGAAACCTTACATATTTAGGGTGGGGTTGAAAGGGAAATGCATTTCTGCTCATGTAACTTGACAAATTGTGATTCAAGGTTTCTATTTATATCTTTCTCATCTCACAGGGAGGATAGAATCTTCCCAATTCCCTTGCCGTTTGCCAGAGGCTTAGTGTGACATATTGCTAATCTGGTTATTATGCAATTTATCAGCCGTCTCTCTTTTACAGCCGTGCATGGATATTATGCAGGTTTCTTATGAGCCTAACTGCAATAACACTGCAAGGAGCTAATGAGCAGCCACTGCTACTGTGGTAATACATCCCAAGTCACTTCAGGGTATTCTTGTTGCAACAACTTCTTAGTCTAAGTCACTCCATTAAACTAACCAAATTATTTTTTTGCTAATGATATAGACAGCCTCTCAGGCTGGAACCAATGGATTGTGACCAAAAACAAGAGCGAGGAAGAAGTCATCAGAGTCCACCGTCTGACAGCAAACACTTCAGGAAAGAGAAGTTACAGACCTTGCAACAGACCAAGTCTCACATAACTGAAATCTTGAAGTTATGCAAGGGATTGGGCGTCTCAGCGAGAATTCAGTATTGCCTCTGGCATCTTTCAACATATGACGTATGGCCACAGCCACGAGAGGAAGCTGTTTTTGCAATGTGAGTGCAGCTTGATATGGATGACAGATTGCGTGTGGCCTGAAACAAACATCTTCCTGAGCCTTGGATGGTCATCCTTTTCCGTAGTAGCTGTGTTTTTTGAGCCATCAGCTAATTAAGGGTGGCCCGTCATTAAAGACACGTAAATCAGACCTTAATGTGACTCAAGAGTCGTGGCTGAGACACTGGGCGGGAAGAATGTGGTCCTCTGATTTAATGGGCCCTGAGCTGAAGGGGATATAAGTCTTGATAATGATGGCCAAGTACAGTGTATTGATCATCGCTCCCTCTGGTGTATATGTGGGTTAAAGCAGCCAGGACGAAAATTGAACTGGGATTTCTCAACTGTGTAGAGTAAGCTTACACAAAGGCTAGGTGGTCAAAATAACTTGACTAATGTGTTTGTATAAGACCACTTTGGTTCACTTTGTCATTTCTACAAGATGCCCACTCATTTCTCTATCTGAACACAACTGTAACAAAAAGTCAATTCTTTAGGGCTTTTGGAAATAGATTGTTGTGGTAACATAAAAGTGATTTTCTATCCCCGGGAAAAACTAAGTTTGGTTCACTTGCAACTGTCTTGGAAACATAAGTACACAAAAGTATTGCATTCTTTGTAAGTAGGTGTAGCGTTGGTAACTCTTAATTGTCAAAAGGATACACATTCACACACCAGTGAATGCTAAGTACTGAAGTAATGGTAAACTCTTGAATGTGCAGTCCAACTGTTTTCAACACACAATTCCCTTTCCTGTCACCACTCTTTCATGAGTTTGTGTTAAATGTTGGTGGAGGCTGCACTGGGACATAAGACAGTTGGAGACAGAGCTTTCTCTAATTACAAGACAACAGCAGCAAAGGTTTGACAGTTAGTGGTTTGGCATTTTGCATTCCCATCATTATTGTAATGAAACATTAAATATTTATCATATACGAGTCAGGGGGGGAATCATTTGGCCTAGTGTCATTAAGATTTTGGTTAATTATCATGGCCCATTGGGTCCAGCACCTCCTGCAATGTGCCACTGCCCTCCGTCCATTATCCACTGTGTAATTATCAACACACTCTGTCTAGCATCTATCACAGCATTTGCTCTTGGAAACATGTTCATAATCACCCTAAGATGTTGATTTGGCAAATGCTGTTAATGGAAAGCTCCTGAGTTTGCCTGGTACTAGAATCAAAGAGGCATTTATGAGGACACTTGGGAGTGCTATAAACAATTACCTGTTCCTGCTGTTTCCAACTCAGCATTTTAAAAATTGCTTTCTAGATGCATTTTTAATCACACAGAACTTTGTAAATATGTAGTGTCACTCAGACACAACAGCCACAGAAAGAGCTAATGAAAACAGCCTACCGGACAAAACTGGAGCAAACCTTGGGACACCTCTCGAAGTTAACAGCTTTAATCACGTTTCCCTCACCGCCAGAGCAAACACGGGGGAAGAACATCAACATTGGCTCATGTGTCATTCAATGTTAGCTAACTTGCTAGTGCAATGTTTAGTAGCTAGCTAACTCATTTGCAAGCATGTTTAGTGGTGGCCTAGCTACCAACTGTTTAGTTGCACTAAGCAATTAGCTGTACCAGGAAAATCTTAACTAAACTATTAACTAGTCTTCACTCCCCAGTCCAATGAGGACGCCATTGTTAACTAAAGGCACATGTACAAACAATCGCAAATTATCCACTATAATTGTGTCCAGGCAACTGCGCGTCGCGTGCATTAAAGGGCAAAGGACAATTGACACTGCCCACTGATGAGTTATCGCAACCTCCTCCTCTGATTGGCCAGAGCAAACATCCGTTTAATTAGTGGCTGAATGTGTTTTTCTATGAAGGCTTGGGAATCAGGAGAATACTGCCAGTGTAAGATTTCCAATAGCCTACAGGCCTTCACAGTATCCCTGTGTCCTTTTGTGCAGACGTGACAACTTTTTTGTTATTATTAGTGCAAAAAATATGTTTTCCATTACAAATTAGGCCAAAACAGGTACATGAGAAATACCCTGCAGCGTAGCCTACATTGTTGCATAAAATGTGCTCGGTTTACTGTTAATGTTTATTGTTTACTGTTTAATACTATTCAAATATTTAACATTTTACATGTTCAAAATATCAAGTGAGAGCAGCTCAGCCAGGGCTTTAAAACATAAAAAATATCTGAGGCACAGGTTAAGGTTACGAAGAGCTGTGCGGTTAGGTTAGGTAACCCTAACCCTAACCCTAACCCTAACTCACAAAGCCCGCGCACAGCGCTGCGCTCGTGGAATCAGTTTGGCTAGCAAAGTCTCATATGTTGTAGCCTACGTGTGACATTTTCCAACCTAGTTTATTGAAACACAAGCAAAGGAGGCCAGTTTGGGTGAATAAAAAAAAAATCTATATCAAATTCACTTCACCTTGGGGCAACCTCTAGCCCACCCAGTAAGAGCAAGAGCGAGTCCTGAAGCGGCCTGGGTTTGAATCTGACCTGTGGCCCTTTGCTGCATGTCATCCCCTCTCTTTCTCTCCCCCTTTCCTGTCTATTTACTGTCACTGTTGAATAAAGGGAAAAGCCCCGAAAAATAATCTTTAAAAAAAAATAATAATAAAATTCACTTCACCATGATACAAGATGTCAACAATCCACTCACTCCACTCCAATTTTCACATGTATATTTTTCTCAGTTTTCACAGGTTGAAACCTTATCCTTTTTGTCTTATTTTCACTTCAAACTAGGTCTATTGAACAGCAGCATTCATCACATACATGGAATACAAGGAACATCACAAACTGATGATATACCTGTGTAAAAATGAGGACAGACACTTTTTTTTAATGTCAGAAGGCTCTATAAAAAATATTATTTGACATCGTCCTTGCATTTGACTGTACTTTTAAATAAATTATCAAATTATTTGGCTAGATCTGTCAGTGGAAAAATTAAGATTCATAAACATATTTCTACATCACAGAGCTAGAGGCTGTCATATGGCTGAGAAACCTTTCTTTCAGGCCCCAAGTGTGTCCAGTGATTACAAACAGTAGGAAGAAGGCTTGAACGCAGCAGGGCTTTCCTTTTCCTCATGCTTCTTCTCCTGCTGAGATTTAAATGCAAGTGTGTGAGTGCTGAGTCTTTACGTAACATGTTGCCTGTCATGTGCATTAACTACCAGGTGTTAATTACTTGTGTTTTATTAGAAGTCCCTACATAGTTTTTCGCTTTGACTTCTGACAGAGGATCAGGCCTGATTACAGTGAGCAATCTTTTCTCTTCTTTTCATAATTCCTCAGTCCATTACCAAGAAGCTGTAGTTCACATGACCTTCCCAGATCACAAAGACCATATTTGGCCATCTGTCAGGGGTTTTTCTGCAGGGAGTATTGAGCAATAAATTAACTCTGTGGGCAAGAAATCCCATTTCCTGCTCATTTCATTTAAAGTATTGAACATCACATGTGTTGTTTTAATTACGAAAATCAAATGTGATTATCTTTACTGGATGCACTATAGTACCTGACATGCCACGTCTTCCCTACGTCTTCACCTACACATGATATGCCATCGGCTTTTTGCGCACCACTAGGTAGGGTGCAGAGCCAAGAGCAGAAAGCATAGCAAGGTTGAATGTGCTATAGTTGCTCAGGGGAAAATGATGCATGCATTGTCTTGAATCTGATATAACAGCCTTTGTCATGTGGGTCCCTTTCTGTTTTTTTTGTTCATTTCAACTGTCTACTGTCTCGTAATGCTGACATACTATAGAAATGTAAAATAATAGTTTTATATTTTGGGAAATATGCACATTTTCTTTATTGGTGAGAGATAGATGAGAAGATCAATAGGATTATCATGTTTGTCATGGTAAATGTGTAGGTACATACTGCAGTTGGCTATTTTAGCTTGGCGTAAAGACTGAAAACGGGGGAAACAGCTAACCTGGCTGACTCTAAAGGTAACAAAATGTAACTACCGAATCTAAGCCACACTGATTAACACTTTATATCTTGTGTTTTTACCAGTAACAAAGGAAATACGATAAACGTCTGACAGTGGCAATTATAATCACAATAAATATGCAGGGTGTAGCAGGACATGGCAGGATATAGCATGACGTAGCAGGGTGTAGCAGGGTGTAGCCGTGTGTAGCCAGGCAAAGCAGGGCACTGCAGGGCGTAGCTGGACGTTGCAGGGCGTAGCAGGGCACTGCACGGCGTAGCAGAGCATAGCAGGGCATAGCAGGGCACTGCAGGGCATCAAAGGGTATAGCAGGGTGCCTAGCAGGACCACGGCAGACCAAATGGCTTCGCTCGCATCTTTCTCTGCCTCCATTATGGGTTGCACAACCTCAACGTCATCGTTCTCAGCCAGTCCCTCTGTCCGCTGATTGGACCGGTAAAGATTTTACCGGACCAAACCCAAGAATATACCGCAAACCCCGACGTAGTACTGAAGGAAAATGGAAATTGAGCGGAAGTACGTAGGAGGGCGGAGCCAGGTTAACACAGACATACAGTTTAGAATCTAGCTTTTCCTTGTTGAATTAATCAAATATAATGTTGTAGCTTCTCTGCACTTTGCAGCAGGTCAGTGTTTAAAGACATGTAAACAGGGTTCATGAGGAGTTTTACCAGTCTCCGCAGAGAAAGATTGGACTATTTCATCCCCAAACACAGCTGTCAACATCCAACAAAAAGTAAGAAAAAGAGATTCAATCCTTAATTTAAAACGTAAATCACTTCCCTTTTCTTTTTTCTCCAGCTATTCATAGAGACAGGGATCATGGAGATGAATGCCAATGAACAGCTGTGTGTATTCATTTTTTCTTATCCAGAGTAATAATCCAAAGTTTATCTGCTATGGATTGCTGAGAGCAGATACACACCACAGGAAAGCTTGGATAATTTGTCAGAAATAGCAAGTAGCCCCCAACACCCCCACCCCCACCCTCACACATGGTCTAATCTTTTATTGGACAACCTGAAAAACACAAATGAGTTTGTGCATCTTTATTTGTAACATCCAAAGGGACCAATCATTATCTTTTAATTACTAGCACCTAGTAGTGGGGCCCATAAAAGCAAAGTAATTAATCTAATACTTTGGGAAGGGAGGGGATTAGTTCCATAAACAGCAAGTTCATTGAAACTGGTTTTGAGCTATAATATTTACAAATCAAGAGGCACTGAATAGCTAATTAATGGTGCAAGCAAGGACTAAAGGAGAGCAGTACAAAGAACTGAAACTACTCACCACAACATGTATACCACACAATAGTTTATAAGGAATTATTTATTTAATGACATTTCCTTTTATTTTCTGCATCCATTGCTGAGACAACACAACCCTGAATCAATAGCTAAAGATGAAAGAGCAAAATAAATCAATAAACAAAGAGAAAATACATATTTTGATCATACACAATGCTTTGTGTACCACACCTTTGTCTGCATACAATATCAATGCTATTTATATCCCTTGTTAACATATTAGTGTTTGCTCCAGCTATGTTGGTGATTGATTAACATGTCAAATTAAATCACTGTCAAAGTAGCATTAGCGGTGCTGATATTCCAAACAGTCCAATTACAGCCATTAATGAGTGAACCCACTCAGCTTTCAAGGACAACAGGAGAGTCTTGACGACCACAAAGATCTGATTTCACTGCCTGTACCCACCACTGCCATCTTTCTTGTGATTTATAAGAAATAATTCCATCCATTAGCATACAGAAATGTCACACAACTTTGCAGCTCTACAGAGCTCTTTAACGTTGATTGTACCAGCCACACATTCTACCCTCAACAGCCCCAATCCCGACAGCAGCAGCATGCTGTTCATTAGCTAAATAAGCTAATAAACCTTGACCTACCTTGGTCAAAACATATTAAATATAAACAAACATATTATATACATAAGCTAAGAGCCTAGACAATATTCTTACAAACTACTGAACACCAGTAAAACAGAGTTCAAAGTTAATATTATATGGCAGGTGAATCCAAATACTGTCAATGCTAATTGTCTGCTAACATGTTAGCCACAAAAAAAATTAAAAGGTCATACATATGTCAGAAGTTGCGTTGTGGTTTAATCTTAATGGGGAGTTCTGTCCAAGTGACCAAAACAATTACATCATGCTCAAATTGTACTGTCCCTGATGATTGTGTTCAAACATAAATGACACTATATTTGTTCAATTAGCATGTACATGTAAATAACTCTGGCATAAAGTGATTCCATTACTAGTAAGCAAAGTTGGAAGAGTGATAAAAAAGGATAACAATATATTCTAAAGAATAACTATGTTTGCTGGCATAGCTGGAGGTTTTGTTTATTTACTGTACATTGTAGGGAGCAGACCAATGTCCAAAAAGGAGACTTTTAAGAGTCAAGGCTGTCAGCTCCATGAGAATCTGTGTCCTTCATCCTGACTGACAGGCTGTAAGCTCAGTCAGTCTCTTTCTGTTAAATATTGTAACTGACAGATATATTATACAACAGAGTTTAGGGATAATAACAATTGCTGCATGTAACTGAATGTGCTGTGTGAAAAACATGTTCATTACGTGAAATATGCAAAATGTTTATTAAAAAACAATTAAAATACAGGTTCCACCGCAACAAAGTTTACAGTGTTTTCTAAATCTACAGTGGATCTAAAAAAAATAAAAAGTCCTATATCATATTGCTGCTGCTGGATGGAAGTGGATTTTGCAGTATGGATTTGCCATTTTGATATTGCACATTCGTTCTTTTATATCAGTAATGGACATCTCAGTATCCATTTCCCACAAATATGTTTTTTATGATAATTCTATGATAATACATATGGTGCATACTGTAAAAAAATTGAGTCATAGAACAGTGAAAACCAATTATGACAATTTACAATTTATATAAATTATTATAGTCTATCACCATGGCTCACTAAAATCATAAAATACTCAGGAACTGAGATTTCCCTTTAAAATAATATCAGAAAAAATGTTCCTCCACGTTATGAGAAATAAATTAAACAATGAGAGCAACTAATTCCACTGTTTTGCAAACTTTTTATTTCTGCCTCAGGAAAAGAGAGATCATCATCACCATTGGAGAAAATGGTTTGGAGATTTGACAGCCCTGTAGTAATTTGTCAGGGTCCTTCTCCATGAGCGTCTCTACATCGTCCCATACTTCACACAGGAAATGATTCATCTGCATCCAGGTGAGAAGTTGAGCGCCATTTCTAAATTACCTATGAGTTATCTCCTCAATAACTTCTAATCAGAGAGCTGCCGTTTTCTCCACTGTAAACAAAAGTAATTACAGTAGATGTGATGGATGGAAAGAATAAGACAGCTTGTGCATGCTCAGGACCAGTCTGAGACTCTGTAGAGCAGAACACTTTAATTAGGGACAGCCTAGTCCAGCACAACTGAATGAGTCTGACAAAGCACACATTTCAGTTGCTAAAATAAGCCTGTGCCTATGCAGTGTATTTTGTTTTCCCAAGTTTGGGCCAGTGATTTACTTCTGCATCTCTGAGGAAGCTGTTATGAAAAGAGAATAAAATCTAGCATGATATCGGTTCATCCTGATTAAAGTTAATGAGATTTTAAATAAAAAATTGAGGAGAAACTGCAGAGTCAAATAAAAGCTGCAGTTTTCATTGGACAACCAGGGTGTCATTACTTATTTGCTTTTCAGTGCACTTGGTGATTGCTTATTGTTTATGAAATATTAAAACTTGGAGCAGATACAGTACAGTTGGGACAAAAATAAAACCCAGAACCTTGATTTATTCAATCCAATCAGATAACCATACTGAGAAATACAGTGAGAGTTGTGTAGAGCTGATAGTCTTAAATAGTTTTGTAACAACTCATCTGGCTTGGATTTAGTGGACATTCATTAATATCAAAAAGTTACACACTAAAGCTTTAAAGTCTGTTTAAGTTTAGGCAACCAAAAGTATTTCAAGTCTATTGAAATGGAGAGATCATCTTCATGGTTACACTAGTACAATGCTTACTGTTAAAGGAGATGGAACTCAAACCACAGTCTCCTGTGTCAAAGTCAGACACTTTGAATGCTCAACCTTCCACCTCATCCTTACAAGAATCAGCCGCTCCTTCGATATCACCGCTTCAGCCTTGGGATTCGAATGCAAAATGTATATACCGGTCTATCTCTCTATATATCTCAGTGGCTCTGCATACCTTCCTCAGATTTGTTCCCTGTAATGTGCATTGACAAAGTTAAAGATGAACCTAAGATGGAAGGTATCGACTGTGAATAATTTTATCTTATATCCCAACATGACGTGACACAGATGAGTGGTGAGTAAACTTTATTGGCATTACAAGAAAATGCTTTTATTTCATTAGAATCCAAACATGCTGAAATGGATAAAGTGTGTGATTTTTAAACAAACAAAGTTGTGTTCATCTTAAATTTAAATTTTAGGTTTTACATGTCCAAAAACATCATACAATTTGAGTCGAAGGTCATCATCACTACATATGTGGCAGACTCAGTCATGCTTTTTCAATGCATCCAGTATTGTGAAGTAGTTGGGTTATACTGTATGTTGTTTTTTCATATATATGTATTCACATATTGTCTTTCTGTAAGAACAATATGTGTGCATTGTGTCTGTGAGACCTGTATACAATAGTAGTGTCATTCTTTGTTGGACCTTTGACTTCATGGACATTGATTATTAAGGCATATCCTTTGATGTTTACTGTACTCAAGGGCTTTCCAGCCAACATTTACCTTATTATACAATATACCACTCCAGGGGTCCACTCTTTTTTGTACCCATTGCACCTAAATGTCTTTGATGTTGATTCTCAATAATAACCACAACCAGCTGACCTTTTTTTCCATTCTTCTCCTGGCTTCTTTAGAGACTTGTGCACAATTTCACTTAGCATTTTTGACATAACACTGTTCAGAGAACATAAATGCTCGTTGCAACACACTAAAAAAGCACACATTCATGTTAGTGTACAGTGCATGTTAATAATAATAATAATACATTTTATCAACATTTGTTGCTGTGATTTGTTTGTTAGGCCAATCATGTTATTTTTAGGAACTATCTTTAGACGTTTCATTTCATTTAGCAGGAGCCAAAAGTTGGATTGTTGACAATTCAAGAGAATAAGTACCGCCTAAAAAAGGTGCAGTTTGCACCTGTTAAATGTATAGGCAGGCAACCTGCGAATCTGTGAACTCATGTATACTGATAGTGAGTGCATGTGTGTTTGATTTTTAAGTATAGTATATAGAGGAACATCAATTGCTAATGGGGAAAAAATCTCCTGCATCTTTCTTACCCAGCTGCAATTCAAAACTCAGGTTAATTAACTGTAGTGCCACGGTGTTACTGAACCATTTCATACCTTGTTTTCACACTGACTTGTCCAGGTGTTTACCTACCTTTTATTGTCATACTGAGTTTGGCCTTAGTGCCCTTTGACCCTAAACACATGGATGAACCTCAACTGAGTGGGTTAGACAGACACCTAACCTGTAGAGGGTGGATTGCATAAAAAAGCATATCTATGTCATCAGGATTATGTCATATCTCGTAAGCACAAAATAACATGCTCACAAGCAAATTATATAATTTCACACGCACAGATATTACTCTTCGCACACCAATTCAACAATTGAGAGTTGTACAGGCAGCTGTGATTGTGAAACAAAACATGGGAAGAGGCAAAGACTGGCACCTGCACAAAGCAGCCAGCACACACCCGCGAGTGTCTGCTTTGCGAGCGCTGGAGGGCATACACACTCTCGCAGGTAAACTCTGTTCTTGAAGTTCTGCTCGCCCGAATGAAACTGACTTTTGACATTTTGGGGGGAGAAACCAAAGGAGGCATTGATGATTGGTCACTTTCAAGGCGATCTCACACATAGACCTCCTTAGTTTACCTTGATTGACAGCTATCGTTCTGGAAACCCAGAATTTGTGTCCCGGCCAAAGAACGTTTTTTTCCGTTGATATTGTCATTATAAGTTATTTATCCACATAAAAATATTAAAATCAAACTTGACCTTTGACTTTTATTTGAAAGTTATTGTACTCTGCCTTTGTATTATCTACAAGATTATAAGGGGTCATGGAAAGGCAAAAGACATTAACTTCCATTTTATCACTCACTTGGTTTCTGATCACTAAATCAAATCGGGTCATGATGGTTATGATGACATCTACATAAAATCTAGTCATCATGGCACAATAATGCTTAGCATAATATAAAAAGGGTCCACAAAAAGACTGTGAGGAGGTGGACTCAGGAGGCTGAGGAGGCACTGCAGGACTGCTTGGAGTCTACAGACTGGGGCGTGCTCTGTGAGCCACATGGGGAGGACATCAATAACATGGCTGACTGCATCACAGAATACATTAAGATCTATGAAAACACCACCATGCCCTCCCGTACTGTACGCTGTTTTCCCAACCATAAGCCATGGATCACCAGTGACCTGAAAGTCCTTCTGAAGGAGAAGAAGACAGCTTTCAGGTCATGGGACAGACAGGAGCTTAGGGAAGTACAGTACCGACTGCGGAATAAACTGAGGGAGTGTAAAAACATCTACAGGAGGAAACTGGAGGTCTCCAGCAGAACAACATGAGGGAGGTGTGGACAGGGATGAAAGAGATCACCGGGTGTGGGGGTAGAAGAGGACAAACACCAGGCAGCAGGGAGAGAGCCATCCCCTGCCTCTTCTACCACTCCACCAACCCCCTGGGGACGTCCTGCCTTGTCCCCAAGAAGTCGACTCCATCTGGCCTTAAGGACTACCGCCCAGTGGCTCTCACATCCCATGTGATGAAGGTGCTGGAGAGACTGGTCTTGGCCTACCTGAGCCCGCAGGTGAGTTCTTCTCTGGACCCTCTACAGTTTGCCTACCAGCCTCGTCTGGGAGTGGACGACGCTGTCATCAATCTTCTGCAGCAAGCTCATTTGCACCTGGATGGCGGTGGCGGCACTGTGAGAATCACATTTTTTGATTTCTCCAGTGCATTCAACACCATCCAGCCAGGTGAGAAGCTGCAGCTGATGGGTGTCGGTGCGTCCATAGTCTCCTGGATCACTGACTACCTGACAGACAGACCACAGTTTGTCCATCTGGACCGTGTTCTGTCTGATGTGGTGGTGAGTGGTATGGGGGCCCCACAGGGGACTGTGCTGTCTCCTTTTCTGTTCATGTCACCTACAGAAGTTTTCTGATGACTCTGCAGTTGTTGGGTGTATAAGGGATGGACAGGAGGGAGAGTACAGGGCACTGGTGGATGACTTTGTGGAGTGGTCTGGTAAGAATCACCTGCTGCTGAACGTGGATAAGACCAGAGAGATGGTGATCGACTTCAGGAGGAAGGGAACAGCTCCGCAGCTCTTTAACATGTCATCACTGGGTGCTAGATGAGACTTAGACACCACAATACTGCACTAAGGGCAACCTGCACAATTGGTTCATTTACATTTTAGCATACATTCAGCATATTATTTAAGCAGTTGCACATTTTGTTTTCCCATCCTGTATATATTTAAATATTTGTTCTTATATTTTATTCTTATATTTTATTCCAATTATTATTATTATTATTATTATTATTATTATTATTATTATTATTATATGTATACTGTATGTATGTATATTTTTCCTAGTATCTCATTTATATTTATATTCTGTGTTATGTGACTAATGTACGTGTGCTGCTGTAACACCGTAATTTCCCATTTTTTTGGGATAAATAAATATCTATCTATCTGTCTATCTATCTATCTATCTATCTATCTATCTATCTATCTATCTATCTATCTGTCTATCTATCTATCTATCTATCTATCTATCTATCTATCTATAAACATAAACAATGTAAATGAGAAGTAATTAATTTGTATATGAAGGTCACAAAGTGGCTTTTCAATTCCCATATCACTTTATTTTATCACCCTATTATTGTATAGAATTGTAATGAAACAATATCTCATCCTATTTTATGGTACAACTGTAATACTGTGGTCAGTGAGTGTATATACCATAGCATTTTCATCAATGTCAGTCCAAACAAATTGGGCCTAGGCCTAATACCACATCATTGTGCAAATTTACATAAGTTATACCTAGTCAGTTTTCCACTGCTTACCTAGATCCTTTTGGCCCAGACTTATTCCTCCCGAGGATCCCGAGGGATCCTAAGACATCCCCAGGCCAATGGGTTCTTGATCTGACTAGAGGTCTCCTCCCAGTTGGACATTCCCTGAACACCCCCATGACGAAGAGTCCTGATCAGAGGCCCAAACCTCAACTTTTGATGCAAAGTAGCAATGGAGCAATTCTGATCTGTGATTCAACATCCAATCTTATCCTTTCTGTCCCTACCCAGAGTTAGCCAGAGCTTTGTATGGTATCTGCTGGCAAACCAAGAGTCTTTCTTTCAGGCTCAGCTCCCTGTTCACCATGACAGTAAAATACCTACCATATACAGTAACTATCCATGATCTTATTCTCTGTCTTGCTACTGCAAATATTTGTTGTCTTTACACAGTTTTTCAACAGCAGAGATATCAAAAGGCCTGAAGTGACAATACAACCTAAAAGCTATACAAATATATACTGTGTATATATTCACAGATGGTATTATTGTACATTCTGGATTTCTTCTTAGCACCTCAGTTGTCTTTTTTTCTTTCATTGTAGCTAGGCGTTTCTACCCTTCTAACAGATACATTCATTTTCTAACTCTCTTAAATCCTTATGGCAACATCTCATGCCCAGTAAGGCTGCTTGCCATTCAGGGTGTGAGATGACAATGTTATGAATTCAGGTTCTTTCAAGTTTTTTTTGTTTCTTCTCTTACTTTCACATTGTGAATTCACTCAAGAAATTTTGATCTAACCTCAAAAGCAACTCTTTTGTCCTTTAAGATAACTACTAGGGGAGGAAGATGGCGGACCACGCTGAGGAATAGACGTGTTTGTACATCTCACCCATAAGTCTTTAAACAAAGTACTAACGGTCGTATGTCGAGCAGCAGGAAGATGATGAAAAAAGGCAAGGGTTTCAGAGCCAAAAAAAGGTTCTTGTGAAGAAGATTTGGTCAAAAAAGATGCCGAAGCTGAGAGCGACGAGCTGGCAAGTGCTACTGCAGCTACAGCTAATGCGGGTAGCACTCCCGGCTACTAACAAAGACATTTTAACGGCAATACACGAGATAAAAAAAGCGCCGTGGACGACAGATTCGACGAGCCTAATGGGTCCCTTTCCCACCTTAAATCGACTCTGATAGCCGTTTGTGAACTTGTGTCCACAACAGAAGACGCCGTTGAATAGCATGAAAAACACCTGGACGAACTGGAGAGGCAACACCCGAGCCTAGCTTCCCAGTGCATGCTACAGCAAGTTAAATTACATGGCCTGGAGTCCCACTCCCGCAGGCAAAACATCCGTGTAATCAGAATAAAGGAGGAAGCCGAGAACGGCAAGCCAACGGAGTTTGTCACCAAATTGTTATCGGAGCTAATGGGGAGGAGCACTTCGATCATCTCGTGGATGTGGACCTGGCCCACCGAAGCACAGCGCCAGCAAAAGATGGGAAACCGAGAGCTATCATCGCCAGGCTGCACCGCTTCCAGGTAAAGGAGCTGGTACTCAGGCTCACAAGGTAGAAGGCACCGTTACAATATGACGGGCGTCCAGTATTCATCTATCCTGACTTAACATCAGCAACCATGAAGAAGCAGTCGGCTTTTCAACATATCAAGGGGAAGTGCAGAGCCAGGAAAATTCGATGTGGCTTTAGGCATCAGGTGAGGTTTGTGGTCACTGTTAATGATAGCACAGGCACCTTCAATACCCCGGCTGAAGCCGACTAGGACACGGACATTTGATCGAGTTGTGATAATGTCCTTAATGGGCGTCACATGTCTTCCAATCAAACTTTAGCACAAAAGCAAGAGGAGTGGCAATTCTTAATAAGAAAAACACTCCCTTTGTACATATGCAAACCATTTCTGATGATAGAGGTAGATATTTATTAGTCAAAGGGGAGCCAAACTCAGTACCAATTTTGATGATCCCATTTTCTTCCAGAATCTTTTTAACACTATATGCAATATGTCTAACAAAAATATAATCTTGGGTGAATACCTTAATTACGTTCTGGATCCAGGCCTTGATCGGCAGCACTCTCAAATTAATACATCGAGGAGCTGTATTGCTCTTAATAACCTGATACAGTCTCATAATCTGGTGGACATCTGGAGGCTCCTTAGTCCCACAGCAAAAGATTTTTCCTATTTTTCAGGCTTTCATAAATCCCACTCTGGGATTGATTATTTTATATTGGATTCTACATTTTTATCACAAGTGGTGGACTGAACTTACCATAACATTCTCATTTCAGACTATGCCCCTGTCTCCTTAAAGCTTAATTTGAATTTTAAATGGTGGAAATTTAACTGGCAGTTAAATAATGCTTTACTGAAAGAGAAGGAATTTTGTTTGTGAGCTACCCAAGTGCCCATCTGTAGCTTTATATTTATGGACAGATGAGAGCAAGAGCTTCCATCAGTTTGTCCGTCTCAATCTCAGCAGGAAAGTGAATAAGCAGACTCTTCAACTTTTCTATATTTCACTTTAATGCAATAACTTAAACTTCACACAGTTATGTTCAGTTACCTCAGAGTTTGAGACGAGAATAATCTGTTTAAGAAGAAAAGTAGATGCCAATGAGGTTATAGCAATCCAATAATAATCCCATTCTAGAAGATATTCTAGAAGTTATTTCAATAGCCCATTGTTAGACAATGTTGAGAATAAAATTGGGATTTTTATGAAGAAGGTAAGTTTGAATTAATTCATGTAAATTCCAATATATTTCCTAATTTAATATGTAACATAAATATTATCTGAGTATTAATTTTGGTCACAGTATGGGCTTTCAAAACCCCATATTGGTGGACAGTTGATTTGCCTGTTTTATGTTTTACTCCCGTCTCTGCATGCTAAACACATTATTGAACCTCCTCAGGAGAAATTACACACAGGGTAAAATGCTGGCAGTGTTTTCTCCTTAAGCGGTGAACAAACCAAGCAGATCGTAAAAGTGATGCAAGGATGCTCACAGTGAGCAGATTTTGCAGAAAGTGTTTACACACCATGCTTACATCCAGAGTTAACGGACTACTGGCCGTTGCCCAAGCTATTTACATGCACCTTGATAACTTGTAATAGAGTATCCCACGATTCCATGAATAAACCAATTTATACAGTGGTCTTCAATCCTGTTCCTGGATTTCTTTACTACCGTCTACTTAATTGCATTCACTTGAGGCCCCTGGTGTGAATCAGTTTCTGATTAGGCTGCTAGAATGAAACCGACAGAGCTCTGGATGCAGAGTACTTGGACTGAGAGCCACTGACGTCAGGTGTCCTATCCCAAACACAAGGATGGGCCACTAGCTACCAGCTGCCTCCTCTCTATTTGACAGAGGTTACTTTTAATACAGGGGAAAGAAATGATTCATGTAGAAGTGAAAGGATGTAAGAAGTGTACATTCTTACATTGAAGTATCTGCTAAAGAAAGAGGGGGATAAAGGAATATATATACTTAAGAGCACACTAAGCATTTACTGTGTACTAAAATTTAAGAAGTGCACTGGCCCCATTTTCAGTGACTACTTTACTGGGACCTCATGTTCAAATCAAGTCAAATACAGAGTAGCAGAAGTGCCAATAAAAATCTAAAGCGTGATTGGACCACTGAGCCAGGTTACATGAGCACTGTGAAGTGTGGTGAACTTTCTGAAAAATGAAAGAACTGGTGTTCTCCCTCCAAGATATTGTTTTATGTTCTATTTATATGCTATCAATGCATCTGCATTGATAGTGTAACCCAGGTCTCATTTTTCCCACTTACCTGAACACACCTGAAACAACAATTTTACCATGAGTCACATGGTAGGCTCAGTTAACCAATCACTCACAATCAGAGCACTCAAGCATGGGTTAAAAGCTGCAGTGAGTTTTCCCTAATCAGTAGTGTGAGGGGGAAGCCACTGGAGCAGCTGCACTAGGTATGCCTCAATACAAACAACACCACATTCTCGCTTATTTTTTCAATCTTAAATGCTTGTGTGACCTTAGCGTGCAATTTTGTAATTGTAGCATCCACCACTGTTGCCTTTAGCCGACTGGGGTTGGGGTGTGTCAAATATCTGCGGGAATTGGTGAGTCTCTTTGTTTGTCCATTAGCATATTGCTATTAGCATTAGCATCTTTGGGTAAGTTAATGGAGTTCTCTGCTAACTTAATGCTAACTGCATTTAGCCATTTCAAACCTAGCACTTTGTTGTAATGCTTTGGTTAAGTATTTGAATGATTTATTTGCTACTGAATGACAATCAATTGTATTGAATGAAATATTTTGTTGAATACTCTTAATAATTATGGGTGTTTATTTACATGGATTAAAGTATTTTGTATAGTTGTAATCAGTCACATTAACATTTTTATGGCAAGTACTTGTGTAGTATTTTTGATTATGTACATATAAAATATAGAACCTAAAACTATGAGTAATGACTAAACCATGGGTCCTGTTTATTGAATAAAGGCCAGGTGCGGCAGTTGGGGGATAATTGATGGTGAGCAAGAACAGAACAACTTGGAACAGAACCTGCCCCAACAACATCGTCGCCCCCTGTATGGTTTGGTAGGAGGCTGTTGTAGCTTTGCTCACCCCCTCCACTCTCAATCACACACATACAGTCATTCATTAAGCTGTGGCTTATGGACTGGTTGCATCCTTGGACCATACTCATTGGATGTTGTGTTCATGGCTCATGAACAAAGACCTTAATCTTATTGTGTGTGATGAATTGACTTTAAATCGAGTACTCTCCAGTTGCTTAAATGTTTCTGGTTGAACTTTTTTAAAGTTGTAAATATTTTTGGGTATGGTTATAGTTTTGTCTTTGTTTTCACTTAATACATGGTACCAACACCAAATTGAATTATTGGCCTCTGTGTTTTATCTTTTAAACACCTCCCATGAGATGAATTTTTTTTTTTGTCTTCTGTAGCCCAATCATACATCAGTTATTGCTATCTGATGTATTACAGCATATACCCCACCTGTATGCTACAATAGCATATAGTTGCCTCACTTTCTATAAGGACTTTTTTTTTTTTTTGCCAATGTCACATGCACACACATCATTGCCTTAATCTGTGCTTCCAGGAACACATCTACATTTGTTTGCCTCTGTTAGTTTCTTGATTAACTTTGTATGCACTCATGACAACCTTGTCATTTCAGTAAGCATTGTACTTGCAAACACAACACAAACCCGTGAACTCCTAGGTGGGAGTTAGAATTCTTTAATCTGTGAAACGTAAGTCCAAGGCTTGGCTGTGCATGGGGCAACTCGAAACCCTGCCAAGAGTTTTATTTTGACAGATAAATAAAGATGTTACATTAGCATCTTAACCGCGTATCCTCGTGCCCGAGTCTGTAAAAGGTGACAGTAAGTGCAATCAAGACATGTGAAGAACTGTAGTTGGCCGGTGAATTACGTGATAGCAGACTTGTGATGAATGCTATGTATTTGAACACATTTAGACTGAAGCTTTTAATAGTTACATCGTCAACTTTGAATTTGCTGTCTGCACTCACTACCCCTTACGTTGTAGCATGCGCATTTGACTACAAAGTGTTTCTAATTTGGAGTCAAATCTGTCTTGACACACAGTCAAATGCCAATATGTGCATTTAAATAGGTATCAACTGCTGTCATCTATCCTTTGTGGCAATGAAATGATCAAGTCTGAGCACAATTCCACTAAGCAATGGGCGAAACTAAAGTTTGGCTGAAGCTACAGGAATATGAAGCCTCAGCCCTGCCCAGGGTACTCAGCAATATGTTCTTGCTGTGAGCAAGCGGTGCTAACCACTGAACCGCTGTTCAGTCAAATCTCAACCTATCCTTTAAGTTATTAGTTGAATTTATCAAGTTTAACAGTTTTTTTTAAAGTTTGTCTTTTCTACAGTAACCACATAGCCATGTTTCCTCTTATGATTGCTACCTGATGGTCACTTGTATTTGTGTTTGAAGTGAATGGAATTAAGGATAGTGAAAGGCTTGACAGACTTCAAAATTAATGAGGGCTTGGCATTTGCATCTCATGTCTCACAAGACAGTTTGACTTTTTTAGATTTTTTTTTTTGGATTTTGCTTCCAAGAACCCATTTTTTCCACATCTCCCAAATTTCCACTAACCCTGTGTATCTTCTTACCTGCAATGTAAGATTTAGAAGTCTTTGCAGACAGTTCAGTTTTAGGGAACCATTGGCTCCAGCGCTCCCAGTCAGAGTGTCTAAAAGACTGGCAGTTCCTTCCTTAATCCCATGACATTTTTCCAGTGCCTGAATGAACGTTTCTCAGAGAGGGGCCAACCAAATAGGCCCTTCTTTGGGCCTGGAGCCACTAATCTGTAATTTAATTTCAGGCGGGTGTCTGGGCCATGAGGACACACAGCAAGGTCAAGGGCTACTGTACAGAGAGATTTGTGCATTTGGGCACAGCCTGTGGTTTGATCAACAGTCTCATCCAGCTTAGGAAGAGGACACAGTATGTGCGTGTGCTCCTGTGCATGGCTGTTGGGGGAGATATTTCTGCACTACTTATACAAGTCAGACTTGATGCAAGGTAGCTATTTCGTGTATGCCAGCAACAATCAGAAAAAATCATTATTCAAAACAAGTAAAATGTTCAGGATGAATGAGCATCTGCAAACAGAGAGGGATTAGCCCTAAAATAGGACTGTGTCTAACTGGGAACAATTCAACATTTCAGGGTTGATCTGCATGTAAATGAAATATTTGTATTGCTTTGACTATAATTGATGTTTTACTCATTATGTAGAATAGTCTAGTCGGCAGATAAATCAACTAATGGAAAAGTGGAAGGATGAATTTGAGCAACATGGCTAATCCAGTGGGTGAAGAAATGTCTGTAATAAACTCGACCTTGTTCTGCCTGAACGAGCCCAAAGTGGCCCCGGGAATGGGACCAATAATTACCAATGACCAGACAGTTTCACCATGTCTCTTTAATGTAAATAGGCACTCGGCTATTTGACACAAATGGCTTTGGCATTCATACATGAACATATGGCACGGGGACTAGCTCAAGTACCTAAAGAAATGAAATAACCAGTACAGCCCCTAGTCTGGGAGAGAGAAAACATCCCACCCCAGCAGTCGAAACTAGATGAGATACTCTGCGTTCATTAAAAGCAAGTTCTTACATATAAGGCTGTCAGGTCAGTGAGAAAATCAGGGTGTATCCCATGCACCATTTGCAGTTTGTCGGAGCTTAGCTGGCATTCAATTTCAATTCCCTCAAGTTAGTGAATATAGGAGAGCGGCGCATACTGACAGGTACAAGTTACTTCAGCGACAGACGCTAATTAGCAAGTGCAGGAGTAATGGGAGAGCCAAGCTCCCTCCCTGGCAGAGAGACCGTGAAGGCAACTAAGGCAGGGTCATCTCACTTATTAGACAGGAGATCTCTGGCACATGCCCCATCACAACCCATACAGAGTGATTTCAGCGACAGAGAAAGTATCCTGTACTTTTCAAACAGAGCTTCTCTTTTGCATAGAACAACTCACTCAACTGTGTTCACTCATTGCCGCGGCTCTCCACTGACAAATGGAAGGGAGGGCAATAGAAAAATAATGGCACATGATGTGTTTATATGTTTTGATAAACTCGAGGGAAAGTCGTAGAAAGAAGATGGACTCATCTCCTGCTCAGTCTGGCTTTGACATTCTGTAGGGGACGCTGGAAATAGTCTCCAGGTTGATGGATAGGTTGAGTGGGATTACCCGCCTGACTCATCTTCTACCCGCCGTCTGGCCTTGACTCCTGGAAAAAGACACAAAAACACAATACGTATAATGTCAACACTGCTCACCGTGGGAAAGGTTATTAGCTTCGAAAAATAATGAAACACTGCAGGAGGGTCACAGGAACTAACAGCTTACCCAATAACTAAAGCAAATTTGGTCTCAGATGCAGATTACTAATCATCATTTCTATTATTATCATTTCCATTGTCTTTATAAATAATAGTAAAATAAATGACAAAATCAACAAGTCAATACAACCTTCAAGTCTCTCTCCACCTACACATCCTCTTCTCTGTATCACAAGTGTCTTTCTAAACTTCTAATGCCTCTCCTCACTCGTAGCCCCTGCGGACCACCCCACCGCTGGCACAGCGAAATAAATTGTTCTCCCTGCATCATTAAACAGTTCGAATTAACTTGGGTGGAATTTAATTATGTCACACATGAAGCTCTCCTACTTGAAGCTTTTAAAAGCAATAAAATTGGCTATATGCTTGGAGGTTCGGCTTTTAGATACATTATTCAAGTCAGTCAACTATATCCGCATTCAACTGGACTTCTAAATGAAAACAGTGGACTTGCCCATCAGGTCTGATCTTTTAATTTGTGTTTCCTGGTGAGATATCCAACATAAATGAGATGAGCTAATAATCAGTGCAGTGGAGATTCTGCTCATGCTCTGTGTCCTCTTAAGACCCTAGCTGCTTTGCATGAATCTACTTCTGATTTAGATATACTGTAAACGTGAAGTTATTACTCTACGCACATACTCATGTTGGAAGCACTTAGTGAGTCTATCCTAATGTTTCATCAATCACGGAAAATACAAAAATAGCTCTGTTAGTGAGCTTTTTCAAACTCCTAATTGATGCTCATTATCATACCTTTATTATATTTTACACTTGACAGCCTGGTGTGAAGTGGATAAATCCTAAATAAAACCCTAAGGGCATTGCTCACAGCTTCAAAAGCAAAAACTGAAACAGTAATAAAGTCTGTCATTCTAAATGATAGGAGTCTTTGCAAATAGCAAAGCTTGCTGACAAATAACTGTTTTACGGAGCAGAGCCGCATTTGAAAGACTGGCTTTCATTTGCTCCCTGTCAGAAGGTAACTTATCCATCACCCAAATAAACAACACAAATTTCACGCATGCATTTTCTCATCAGATTCAAACCAAACCTGCATGCCTATAGAGAGATATAAGGATCTGCATTTTAAAAGGTAGCTACCATTTTTCCCGTTTATTTCCCGTTCATTTTGAACGTGTCCTATGTTTTTGTGTCTAAGTGACTAATGGGAAAAACAATCTCTGACAGTGGTCCAGTATTAACCAAGGTCGCTGCAGTCGACTGTGGCAGAACAAGCTACAATGTAAGGTAATAGGGCCATTGTCCAGCTTGTGTTTATCATAAAAAAAGTGCTCAGATTAATATTTTAAGACAACATTATGGAAAGGATTTCTAAGGAGGTTGACCTTTCTATTAAAAAGTAAACATAAAAACGTTTTTAAACAAACACATCCGCGAAATTGCGTTCACTAAACCCACCAGATTCCATGTAAATAAACTGTAATTTTAGCATCGTTAAAATACGCTTCATTCATAGTCGACAGAAACAAAATAAAACTATGAAAACTCGTTCTGAGTTGTCTTTCCACTTTTCCAACCATCACAACAAAGAGGTTTTAAAGGTCTATCTCTGAAGGGATCTTTTCCATAATGTAGAAACATAGAATATTAATCTGAGCCTGTCATTGGCAAAACAAGCACGTTTGTGACAGTAAATAAAAACTGGACAATGGCCCTATTAACTTACATTGTAGCTTGTTTTGCCACTGCTGACTGCAGCAACCTTGCTTAATACTGGATCAGTCACTTAGACACAAAAACATAGGGTTGAAAGAAACGGAAGTTACCCTTTAAAGAGGAGTCATGCTAGCTGTTGAGGTCAGAGATGAGATGAAGGATCTTCACCGAGACTCTGGATGAACATCTGCAGCACAGTAATTTAAAATCTTACAAAGCAACAGAACAACCATACTTTAAAAGATTTTTTTTTTCTGGGATTGGTAACAAAGGCAATCAAAAAGTAAAGTCCAACTTTAGTGTTTAACAAACAGCTTCTCTCTGTCTGCGAACCCAAAGCAGCTGTAGCAGGGCAGAACCATTCCTGCGCTCTAACACCTGAGACACAAACTGATGGACAGATTCATTTACAGCAGGTACACAAGATTGCACACTAATTTCCTTGGGCAATAGGAGATTGTTCACGTGAAAGATACAGCGGCACAGTGGATTCAATCTAATGAACCGTTGTATATCCACACTGTGTCCATTACTTTCCTCATTTACATTGAAATGCAAGTGCCATATTTCATTCTCCATGTCGGTAACTTCACCCTTGTTTTTATTTTTTGAAATGTATACTGTATACTTGTGGAACATCACACTTGAAAACAGCAGGCCCGCTGTTTTTTGACACAAACAAAAACAACAACAGTCAAAGTTACTATCAAAGAAAAACAGCAGGAATGGGACTATGAAAGTAAATGTTTGGGAATAACCTTGGAGAAGTATTCAGGATAATGAGGAAGCAACTAAACCTCTGTGATACTTAAAGATTATCACCAGACAATCAAACAAACCATACAATTTCTCTGTGCAGGAATGGATAATTATAATACTCGTAGATGGTACAAAGATCTGCTTTTTATGGATGCATTTACCTATCAACAAATGCATTACATGCCCCAATATACAGTAGAGAGCTGAAATGGAAATAGGATCCTGTCGGGACTGAAAAACACAAATGGTGGGGGGTGGGATACACAGTATATCTAAACAGTGGTTGGTATCATCAGCGTGGGAAGAGATATAAGGTTATATTATTATTATTAATATTAACCATGCATTGAAGTAACCTTCAAGTAAACTGTATAGTGTATGCTTCCAAATATATCACCAAATAAAGCTAAGTATTGCATTGTGTCTCTTTTCTACCTGCCCCCTCTTTTTGAAACAAGTTTTGAAGTCAGCTACAAAAAACATTAGTGACTTTAGAAATGTCCAATCGTAAGTAAAAACATTAACAATAATAAAAGCAATAAAAAAAAACACCATCACTGCTGCTGTCTAAAATCTGATCTGTTAAATACTGGTAAAATGCTCAGGACAGTGTCTGAGGACATACAGTAAAGTATCAGAGAAAAAAAGGCTTTAATATTGTTTTTTTTTCATTTAATGTCTTCTAAATTGGGATTATTAAAAGGAATACTGTATATATATATACACTGGAAAATATACTTTCTTGCCAAAAGTTAGATGAGGACATTGACCCCACTCTCCGTCTCACAAAGCTATTCAAGATATCACATATTAAACAGTGAGCTTTAGAGGTGCTGAGAGGTGGATTGCTGTAATGTTAAACAGAGCTAAACTAAGCTAACCAGCTGCTGGCTGGAGCTTTATATTATTATGGACATGAGTGGTATCAATCTTCTCATCCAACTCTTGTCAAAAAAGGAATGAGCCTATTTGTTTTAAAATGTCACCCTATTCTTTTAAATGCAAAGCATTTCTTTAGACCGGTAAATTTCATAAGAGATACATGTAAGTAAGTAAGTAAGTAAAATGTATTTGTATAGCACCTTTCACAGATAAAAATCACAAAGTGCTACACAATAAAAACTAATACAATACAACAAATTAAAATACAAATAGAACACATAACAAACAACCATAAAAAACCCTTGACTAACTAAAATCCTGCTTGAATAGCAGATCCTTCAATTGCTTTTTAAAAGATTCAACAGAATTCACGCAACGTAGAGAGGGAGGCAAGACATTCCACAGCATAGGAGCCACTGCTTGGAATGATTGATCCCCTCTGAGTGCAGGGAACCACTAAAAGCCTCTGACCTAATGACCTCATACTACGGGTGGGAGTATGAAGCAGTATCAAGTCAGAGATGTATGGAGGAACTTGACCATGCAGGGCTCTAAAAGAAAGGATCAGGATTTTAAATTAAATTCTATACTGGACTGGTAACCAGTGAAGTACTGTTGAAACAGGTGTGATGTGTGCTCTTTTGTTAATGTGAGTTAGAAGCCTTGCAGCAGAGCTATGAACAGCCTGGAGACGGTAAATCTCCTTCTTACTGAAACAGGTAAAAAGGCTGTTGCAGTAATCCAAGCGTAAAGAAATGAAAGCATGAATGATCATCTCCAACTCCCCCTTAATTACAAGTGTTCTTAATTTGGAAATATTCCTCCGTTGGAAGAAACAGTTCATAACTAATTGTTTACAGTGGAGCTTCAAGGACATAGCTGAATCAAAAGCAGCACCTAAGCTCCTGGACAGACAGGCCTAAGTCACCAATGTGCTGCTTTATGTGAGGAATTCGACTTTCAGGGGTGATAAAAAACTTTTTTTTTTTAAAAACTGTGAATGACACCAGTTAAAAGTGAAGTATTAAGCATCTCATCAATACAGGGGCCGCTAGAGTCAAAAGTATGTAGCAGAGAGGTGATGTCATGTAATGTCACAGGTTTAAAAATGGACCAAGAAGAAGCGGGAGAGAAGTCACAAGCAGAATTCTGAGGAAGTCATGGTGAGATGTTTGCCCAAACATCTCTGATCTTATTTACAAAGAAGTGGAGAAATTAATTACAGTCCGATTTAGATAAAACAGTAGCTTGAGCGACAAAAGCAGACACTAATGCATTAATGGTTTCAAATAAGATTCCGGGATTGTGCTTATTTGAGGACATACGCTGAGAAAAAGAAGCAGGTTCTTGCCTTTCTCAGCATCTCATCTAAAGTAACCCTAAGTTATTTAAGGTGAAGCCTATGAACCTCAAGTTTAGAAGTTTTCCAAAGACATTCAATTTTTCTACAATTTCTCCTAAAACTCTGGATTGCTTCATCAATCCAATGACAAGGATTTTTTATGGGAGATAATGCTTTATTTAACTGGTGCTACTTCATTTAAAATTGTTAAACACTGACTATTAAAAGACTGGATAAACACATCTGCATCAGTGCATCCCATCAGAGAACATGGATGGAACAGGGCAGAGAACCTCTCAGCAGCATCATGATTAATAATGCGCCTTTGGGCCCTGATTCTCAGGGGCGGAGGATCTAGAGGAAAGTTAATGTTGAACACACAGCTATGATCACTCACAAGAACATCTTCCACACGTGCATTTGCTCTATCTAGACCAAGAGAGAAGACAAGGTCCAGGGTGTGGTCCTTAATGTGTGTGGGTCCAGTAACATGAGTACAAATTAAAAGAGTTTGTTAGAGAAAGGAGATCAGCAGCTGTGTCACATGTAGAATCATCAATATGCAGGTTAAAGCCTCCAATAATTAAGACCTTCTCCAGTTTGATGATAGACGATAAAAAGTCAGTAAAATCTGTAAGAAAGACGCCTGCTGGGCCAGGAGGTCGGTAAATTAACACACTGTAATGTGTCTCATTTAACACTAAAAAGTGATGCAAAAAGGCATGGGAATCTCTGATGGAGCAGGCTGGGGGGAAAAAAGTACAGTCTGTAGCCTCAGTGATAATCCACATAGGTCACAACGTACATAATGATCACTATGAATGATGCAGCAGCTCTTGCCTCTCCACTTTGTCCCCATAACAGTAAGCCAGAGTGAGGCATCTAGCGGGTCATTCTGTTACCACTCCACAATTATTCCAAAACAGCAGCATACATCATGCTCTAAAAATCTCACACCTTTATCAGCTCTTCTTCTATGGTCGAGGAACCTCACCCTCGACCTCTCTCCAAAAGCAGCCTGCAGCCCCCCTGGTGTTAATTATAAGACTTTTTCCCCTGGAGCCTGGGTGGGACGTGAAAGTGCATTAATCTTGATTCTCCACTTCAGTCTAAAGTATCATTTGAAGAGACTCCTGTGGTAAGCCCTAAAGGCGAGGTGACTCAGTACCAGAAGAAGGGTAGAAGGAGTGGAAAAGAAAGCGTCACATATATCTTGCACTCACACTGGGATGCCAGCCACCTCAAGAGGCAAGTCAATCATTTACCCTAAACCACTTATATTCTCAGTATGTAAATCTGGATGGATATTAAGAGTCACACAGGATGACATGCCAAGTGTCCGTATTCCACCTGTGCTGTTCCCTTGATGCAGCATGAAGGTGACTGTCACCCTCTAAGCTGAACTGAGCAGAGCTAAACAATGGCTGAAAGACTGTGACGTGTTGATGAGTTTACATTCAGCCCAATTTAATTGCACACTTTAGCCCTTCATGGGTATGCACAGAGGTCAATGCTGCATTTTGCAGTGACACCACAACCACAAACCATTGTGGATGAATATTTACCCTTTTTAGTGATATTATATATATATATTTTATTTATTTTTTAAATAATATAGAATATGATGTGTAAAAAATAATTTGGTACCTATTTGGTATTTCATGAGGCCATACCTTACTTTGTCTCTACACATTTGAAATAATGCCCAACCAGAGTTAATGAGAGTGACGTTATAATTTCTTACTGACAGGTTGAATAATCAGTTTAGTAGTTTAGCACCGCTAATTAACTGCATGTGACACAATCACATCTGATGTTTTAGTTGAAAGAAAACACCTTCCACAACATCCTCAAGTCAGTTCCATCAAGTGCATTTCAACAGTATCATTTCTGTGCACTTGATTTTGAATGGCTTACTCTAAATGTATGATCATGGTCCTTCTTATCTCATTAGTTACTCTACTTCTACAGTGCCCATCTACTGTGAGCTCCCTTCACCTGAGCATGTGCTGCTTTGCCTACAATCTCATGGTAATGTGTGCACACTTCAGAAAGCGACACATGAAAGTAATCTCGCTATTCAATAATCAACATGTTTAGCATCTCCCAAAACAGTGGGGGGCTGTTCATTATTTAGGTTTGTGCCATCTGCAAATTCTCTGGTGCTGAACAGATTCTGTTTGATAGCTATCCTTTGTAACAACAATAGGCTGGGGTCCATGTAAAAACTACTTGTGTCAAGACTAGTTTAGGTTTAAAAACGTTATGCCGGACAGTGTTGGAACATTTCGAAAGTGAAAAAATTCTGGGGTTTTAGAGAAAGACGCATCAAGTTGCCAAAAACAGCATCTTGAATTTGATAAAATAAATAATAATGTATCCTTTATTAGTCCCACAAGGGGAAATTACAATTTACACTTATTACACACAGGCCTGAATTACACACACATGCATAGTACTTATACGTGCACTAAATGGAGAGATGTCAGAGTGAGGGGGCTGCCAATGGAAAGGCACCCTGAGCAGTTGAGGGTCCAGTGCCTTGCTCAAGAGCACCTTGGCAGTGCCCAGGAGGTGAACCAGCACCTCTCAAACTACCAGTCCACCACCATATTTTGGTCCGTATGTGGACTTGAGCCAATGACCATCCAGTTCCCAACCCAACTCCCTACGGACTGAGCTACTGCCATTCACTTCCACCTAGGGTAGGGAAACTAACAGTGATTGGCTTGACAGGATATGCACCCTCTGATGTACTTTGGTTCATAGAGCCTTATAAAATAGCCTAAAGGAATAGATGTTTGTGCATGCAAATAATGTCTGTTTTCATTGTTGGCATAATCACATTTCTTAAAGTAGAAAGAGTACATTATTTTTCTTGTTATGGCCCTTTTTTGGAGCAGGTTTTGCTAACTATACATTGATAGCATATCTCAGACTCACAGTGTCCCAGGTGCCTGTATCCTTGCATGCACCATTTGTGTGTTTTTAAACATCACCACACTGCTGATCTTGTACACAGTCTCTCATCTGCATTATGAGTAATCTATGGTAGTTAATTGAGCCCAGAGGCAGTTGGTGTCAACGAAGGCTCCTGTGCTTTTCTGGCATAAACAGGAGAAAAAAAGAGCTCTCTGGAGAAGGCAGCTTTCTGTCGAGAGGCAAACAGAGCAGAACTCCTGCCGTGTTCATTAGTTGTCATTGATCAGAGATTCAGTTGCTGTGCTGCTCCGAGCACAGCTCACATATTACCAGTTTCATGTTGTAAAAATTAATATAAAGGTAAGAAAGTGGAGTCAGCACAGCATTTTGCTCGTTATATTTTATTTTTCAATGCACTATTTTGATGTGAATGGATGTTTGCCAAGGTCCTAAACAGTATGCAGACACTGCTCCGCAGCACACTTGTCCATTCCACAGTTTTCTGATATCAATATGAGCTACTATATTCGGTTATTGGCTTCCCTCAGAGGCTATCATCGCTGCAGCCTATTCCATTACAGGAGATGTACTGTAGAATGAGGCTGTGAGGTATAAAAATGCTGATAAATGGCTGAGACAAAAGCATAAATAATGCAGAGATCAGAGATACTGGAATAGCGAGTCAGACTCTACTTCAAGACACCTCCCTGGAGAGAGTCCAACGTAAGTGTCCTGTCTGACATCATCAGTGTCTGCAGGGCGTCACCTGCCACATAAAGCAGTCAGGAACTGGGGGAGCCCCCCCCCCCTTCTAGTCTGTCTCTCTTTTTCCTACCAACTGAAAAAAAAAACATCATTGAGCTCACATCCCATCTTGAATACCTAGCTGCAGCAGGCTTTTAAAATACATATAAACTAGTTTTTTCCTTTCAAATTTCACCTTTTATCTTGTCCCCATCCTTTGAGAAAGGACTCCCTTAGATGCAGTCTGTACTTATAAAACCATGACATAGTAAACCCTGAGCTATTTCTGCAAATGACTATAACAAGATATATTCTTCAGAGTTTAAGGGAATATATAAGGGCAAATTAAATCAGTATTTCACAACTCTGCTGAAGAAGCTGGTAAAGGCTCATTATGTAGCACTAATTGCACCTATAGGACCTATCTTTAAAAATGGAATCTCTCTCATTGGAATTCATCTAAAGTCGTCAGGTAGATGACCGGGATTGTCCATGCTGCTCCTCATTTCACTGACTTTTCTTTATTCTTATCATGTCTGCCTTTGAATGTTTATTCTCTTCTCATTTGCAGCCATCTCTGTCCAGGCAAAGGTTCTGCACAATACCAGTTTAACTGAACCTTTACTACACATGGAGAGAACAAAAAAGACTTTTAACAATCATTGCAGTTTATGAACAAAGGTCATAACTCCAGTGGCCAAAGAACAACAGCACTGCTATTCAGCATTTTTATTCAAATGTTGCTGGAACCAGCATTGTTCAGACACTGTGGTTATGCAACTATCAATGAGTAGTATCCTTCCACTGGCAATTGCAAAGAGTGAACTTCAGACTAAAAAGATAACTTTGCAAAATAACCAACTGATTCACCAAGTCTTCCGAAGCATCACATTAGCTTCGGCTGATTGCTGTAGACTGGAGTATGTCCTACAACAATTTATGACAGTGGTGTTGGCCTGCAGGAAGTTAACTCTGCAGTGTTAGATTTAAGAGGAGGGGGAATTAGTACGACCAACCATCTCCCTACATACATAAAGGGGATGAGTATAAAATCAAGACTTTCTTTAAAGAAAATCTGAAACTCTCCTTTACATCCGACTTACAGAATTCTGTTCTTGGTAGAATTGGATTCATTGAACACAACTACTACTACTAATGTTTAAGTTTCCAGAACCACATAGCTGCCATGATGATCAGTACGTAGTATGTATAATAGCATACTGCGAGTCTAAACCACTAACGACGGCAAGTCTAAACCACTAACGACGGCAACAATCTATGAAATATTGAGTGTGCTGCAGATAGCTAGATATTTACTATGTTATCTGCCAGTAATGAAACAATAAAAGTTTGAGTGGATAAACATAAGTCACCAAGGAACACGTATCGATAAGGCAAAGGTTTATGAAAACAAAGTGCCGCCTCAATCTGAAACTACTTAATTAAATGCAGAGCCTTGCTTTATTAAATAAGATATGCTGCACTCTGCATAAATGCATTAATCGATGGCAAAACTGCCACACAAATATTAGAATAATTGATCCAGGATGATTCAGCAGCAGAAAGGTCGAGGGGCTTGCAGGATATTACCTAGCAATAACAGTCCCGGTGAAGGTCAGTGGATACTACAGTAATGACAAATGTCCTCTCTTTGACTCCTACTTGCCAGACTTTATTTTGGCTAGTTACAGGAAATTACTTTCTGCACCTTCCATCATCTTCTACTCACTCTGCATGCTGCTGCTTTATGGCAATGACCAGTCTGGGTCTAATAAAAACAAGCTGTAACTGTCCAACCTTGTAATAAAAAGTATTCACACAACCGAAACTGCTGGTTATTAATGTAAGAGTTAGAGGAGCGGTGAAGAACAGATACAGTGTAGGTCCATACTGTACGCTAATGTGAGATAGAAGTAAATGTGACTCATAGACAGTGGTGTGCGAAAGAGCAGTATCATGTACTTTATTTTTCTCTGCCTCCTTCGCAATAGTACATACACACAGCCACCAAATATACACAGTACAATAAATCTGTACTGCTCCTAAGTAAGCTTCTGTGGGACATTTTAGGACAGGTTTCCCTTGTTAGTGGAATATATTTTAAATGGTCCTAAACAGCAGGAAATATTCACCAATAGCAACATTTCTCATTTTCATCTCCCCTTTTCTGACAAAACACAAATCAGCTACAACATGCTGTTATCATACCAGTGCCATAGTGACAAAACACTTCAACAATATCTATCAAAACAAAATTGATGGAGTGCCTCTAAAATGTCTCTAAAAATGTCAGCATCCAACATCAAAACATGTCTCAACAAAAGAGAAAACTATTTTTCTCTTCAAAAAGAAAAAGATTTGAACACAAAACTATCCTCTGCTTTTCCAACTCCTGTCCTTTGTTGTTTACACCACGGAAGCTTTCCCAAAATAGCTCCAAGGTTTTGGGCTTTCCTGGCCTATAGAGGTCAATGTGCTGGGTGCAGGGAGGTGTATAGTGTCTGACACAGGCTGGCCATGGTTGAGTGAATATGGGGCCAGTGGGAGCTTCCCATTCCTCTTCCCAAAGGCCACAGGCACTGCCAGCACCCAGGCACCCATCACTTTCTGAAATGCTGCTGCTCTTGGTCCAGCTCAGCCTGCTACTAGAGCGGAGTCATTAAAAAATACAGAATACTGCTACACAGTCAACCTTCAGTCTAACAATATAAGCAAGGAAAAATACACCATCATCCTCACTCTCTGAGAAACTAGTTACCCAACATTCAAATATGGTCAGGAGAAAGCTGTTTTCACAACTGGAGACTGAAGAAATACTAAAGAAAAAGTATAAATGGATAGAGTATAACGTATAAGTATCCTGGTCTTCAACGGACATCTGGATTTCTATTGGTTTGGGAAAATTGGGGTAAATAACAACTAAAAGAGGGAGAACTGACCGGTCTTCACCTGTCAGGTGTCACTCATGGCTAAGTCAATCAACACTGCAGCAAAATGGTCCACCTCCTCCTTTTCATGTGCCCAGCAGGAGCTAACATACATAGATGGAGGTGAAGTGATATCAGGAGTCAAGAGAAGGAAAGTATTCTAAATATACCATATGTGATATATTTTCTATATTTCTGTACAAGGCTGCTACTGTACCAATGAGGTTCCTCTGTTTGGTCACACCCTTTCCTAGATTACGATAACAATTCTCCACATGTCCTATAGGGAGAATCCAGTTACTAATCTGTTTGTCTGTTATCAAGACAGATAGTTCTGGGTCGTCCAACTTGGAGCACCCTCCTGTCTATCTCTTTAAAATGGAGGACTCTCCAACAAAGGAAAAAATGCAAAAGGAACAAGTGAGCATTAAAATAAGGAAACATATTTGTTATATATATATATATATATATACACTGTATGTTAACAATCAATATCAACAGTCCATTTGAAATAAGCTTGCTCACCTTCCTAACCTTCTTCTACTGTGTGACAAGTGGAACTGTCCATAGTCCTGAAATTCTGAGCACAGTACAAACAAAGACTATACTTTGCCTTATTACTTAACATTTATTATTATTATTATTATACATTCTTAAAAAAATCAGCATGAGCATAGAATCTTACTGCAAAATAGTATATGTGCTACAATAGGGGCCATTGTTATACTTTGCTTTGTTTCTATAGATTATCCATATTTAAGACTGATGAAGTGTCACTCAACCAACAGTACTTTAACCGATACATATATTTTGTTGCATTTTAGATAGCTTATCAAGGGGCGAGACTGCAAGGTGGGGGTTATGATCATGATGCAGGGGTAAAAAGTAAAACTACCACTGCAATATTTTAGCATGACAAAGTTAGTGACAATATCTGTTCAACCATTGCCAACAGGAAGCAAATAATATGTTACTACTGTGCATGTAGCAGAAAAAGTCTCTCTCTCCTCCAATATATACAATATTTGAATGAGGTGTACTTATAGATATATGTCATGTTCAAGATTGGCCAAACAGCCACAAAAACAGTGGCACATTGAAAGTAGCAAAAGGATGCTATAAAACCTATTTCATAAGGCTCCCAAAATGGTCTGCTGCAGCTCCTCACAAGCTGAAGTTAGTAGATTGAAAACTTAATGAAGATGACACTGAATATGCATAGTTTCAGACAGACACAACTCACACCTTAAATGTTTACCATTATTCAGACTCTTATACTGGCTTTGAGCAGGCCAGGACATTTATGTTTGCATGCCTGATAAAATGAAATAGATTTGTCATATCAGCCAGTGACCCTGTGATACATAAAATCAAAATGACAAGACTTCTCATATTCGCGACTGTCTGCTGAATTAATGCAGCATACCTAGCCTGATTACAGCAGCACTTACACATAACCTACAGAGATACTGTGTCCTCCAGAGCATTACTGCTGAGAACACCAGGCAATTGTGATAAGCAGAAAAAAGTGTGACAACTGAGAGACACATAAAGACACAGGTATAATTAAAGATATACATAGATATACATATTGGAATTATACTCACATTTATTCTCTTGACCTTAGCTTTTCAGTAGTGTCATGGCTGGAAAAAGAGAAAACAAACAAGAATGAATACTTGAGCTTATATTCAAAGCATTTTATCATTTAAAAAAGCTGTAAGCAATACAACTACGGAAAAGTGGTCGTGCCAGCATCATCAACGTACAGTAACTATTGTTCATATCATATATTATCATATCATATATTGTTCAATCATAGGCCAAAGCATCATTTAAGGCTTTGTAGTAGTTATTGTGTCCCTTCTTCCTTCAGCACCCCTCCTCCTCCTCTATTCCATCTCTGTGCACCAACCTTGCCATGGCTAACAGGAAGCAGAGGGCACAGCGCTTTATTTAATTAGTCACAGCAGCTGAGTGCTCATGTGGAACCAAACAGGGGAGGCAGATTGGGGTAGAGAGATGGATAGGCACTATCCCACCGGGCCTCGCTGTGCTGTCAGAGGAGCGTAGATTACATGACAGAAGGGAGAATGAGAGGGAGGGGGGTTGGATGGCAGGAGGATGTAAATGGTGTCTTTACAGGGGGATTCATCCCAGGAAAAGGATTGCCTTCACTCCTGAAGCATCCCTGTCCTCCCACAGAAGCACTCTTTACACTGTTACTTTTGTCTAATATGTAAACCAACCAGCAATGGAATTGGCCTGTTGTTTTGATGCACATCAATGAGTGGTTTGACTGCTTATATTAACTGTGAAAACACTCATTATTCCAAATGATTTAGGAGCTGCTATTTTTTGTGTCTCTTCTGACAATGATCGGGTGGTCCTCGCGGACCAGCAGATAACCTCTGACAGGTTGCAAAAGTAGCTCTGTGTGCAGCACATTTTTGATGAGTTCCTTCCTACTCAAGACAAAGGAGGGGAAAAAGGAGAGAAGAAAGTTTCTCAGCAACTGGCAATCTCCTTTTGTAATCTACCCTTTCTCATGTTGAAGGTAAGCAATATATAGAAATAATATAAAAAGCAAGCAAAGGAAATAACAACATGTACTTATTTAGAAAATTCAGTTTTATTTAAAACCTACATGTATATGATTCATATGATAGGTTAATAATTCCCATTATTATCCAACCAGTTACTTGGCCTTCAACACAAAAACATCTCTCAGGGTTCACACTTGGAGAAAACACAGTAGTAAACATGTAGCTTACTGTATGGTCCAGAACCAGCAAGGAACATGAGTGCAGTGCTTGAGTAATGTGTGTGCAACTACTAAGGAATGGTGTGCTGGGAGCTCTTTTAATTAGAGCTCTTGAAGTTATCCAGTGACCCACATCTAATAATGAAGGCAACATGAATGTTCTATTTACATATCTTTAGTCAGTAATATGTGGCCGCTGGGAGAGCCCAGTGGCTGAGAACTGTATGTGCTGCCAGTGAAAAGGGAGGGCATGTCAAACAGAGCTGCCTGGAAGCTGCTTTCCAAGGGGCTCTCAATTCAAACCATGTGGAATGGTATGTTAGTGACCAAGAGGTCTATCAAACTTGGTTATGTTTGATGTAAGAATATGGTATGCAACTTTTCAATAAGCTTTGGTCTGGTACTGCCATGCATCCAAGAATTTTCTTTTTCCATTATAACTCTACCATGTATAATCTCTATGCCGGCAGTACTGATGGCAAAATAGGTTACAGAATTTTTTAAAATATTTATATCTGCATTGATGTCAAAATCTAGTGACTTTCAAACATGTCATTTATTAATATGTATTTGTGTCAAAATGACACATAAACATATTTTCCTATTCTATTTTGCCTGGAAACGCTTCCAACACGCTCGGGCGTCACGTGCAAAATAGGTGTCTGTTCTATCTATAGCAGGCACGTTTTGGGGGTGAGACGTGCGTGTGAAACCTAACCTGTTAACATGGGAGCCGAAATAAAAACAGATATTTAATCCCATTTATTTCCATTGCTATGTGAATAACTCAATAGACAGGACAGAAGGGGAATATAATAAGCACAGAGGTGACTTTGACTCTGGTACAGCTGTCCTTGTTTCTGTCTGTCTGAGAGTCACCTTTACACAGCCTTAGCTAGCTAGCTTCTTACAATCATTTGATGAGCTACTAGGCTTGAAGCTTTAATTTGATTTTAGCCACTGTCATCCATCTTTCAGTGGTGGCCTTGGTATGAAGAAACCAAAATATGGTAAGGGTGGGGCTTGGGCTATCAAGCTTTATAAAGCCCCAACTTCCCACCTTTGCGGGACTTTGCCTCAGTTAAGAAGGGTTAAAAAAAAAGGTTTTTCGCATGGAGCTCCCTATTCAGAGGGCATATCAAATCGTTATTTCCAACAATTCTTTGTCTTTGAAAGAACTGGGTCACTGACTAACACTCTCTTCCAGTGCCTTGTTGCTAAGGCCTGACTCCTTGGAGTCCAGGATTTAGGGAGACAGGGGCTAGTGCACACAAACTAAAGCCAGCTTTTGACAGGAGGGGCTGCACTTGCGTGACTGCAGCCCCCACTAAAAAGCACATCATGCTCAGATTACTGAACACATTTCAGAAAGGAGGTGGGGAGATGAGCGATGAAGCCAGCAAGAACTGTAGATACTGCACACATCTGCATGTGGATGTAGATTAGTGTTTAACAGTGTGTCTTTCTGTGTGTGGTGTGTCCCCCTTTGCATGTGTGTGCAAGTGTAGACATGTTAGTGTGTGTGAAGGGGTTGCTCGTGGCTTAAGCACCTGCAAATTAATCCAGAATTTGAGCTGCACTGTTTGTTAGACATTATTTGCCTACGCTGTATAGGCAACAAAGGGATCCTTCCCCACTGCAAATGAATACGCCCAGGTCCCTAGTTATCACTGGTAATTGTTCAAATCCAGCTGGCTTTAAATGGAGAGGTGCGCACTCCTTTGGACAGCTCATTAAGATAACACACAAATGTGGCTCCCCATCATCCCGGGTTTATTAAAGTGGGGCTCATTTCAGCTCTTTTGTCTCATGCAGAAACCTCTGCCTTTGTCAGCGCAATTGGAGCCAGATGGCAAAACAAAGCTTCCTGTCTGAAGTGCTTACAGAGTGATCTCAGAAGGCAGAGCCATTAGCTTGACTTCACCAGCTCACCGCCCACAACGTCCACCTGGATCAACCAGGTGTATGTACGATGACAAGAGGCAACAAGAGTGAGGGAGGCTGCAAGTTGCTGTCTTGTCGCTGGAGTACAGGCATACTACAGTCTCCCATTTCTATTCTCCTTTGCCCTGCACCTTTAGCTAAAGCTGAACTATTAAGTATCACTAGTTGTGGGATGGCTGACCCTGCTCCTGGCTGCACAGATCTCTTTGAAACATTCATGAGCGAGGCATTAGAGTGAAAGTCATTGTTCCGCTTCACTCAGAGACTCTCCTTCACCTCTCAGCTTATTAAAATCACATGGTATTAACTTTGCCGTTCACATAAAGGCTAAATAATTAAATCAGACTAAAGAAGGAGTCAAATGAATAACTCTAATGACATTAATGCTTGAGGGAGAACTACTCAGAACTGTGAGGGGTAGTCACTGAGGCTGGGCAGGCAGAAGAAGCTTGCTCTGCTTGCTAATGGCAAAATTAATTCTGGACTCATAAGGTCATAGTAAGCAAAATATCCCATCACTCTTATCACAGAAAAAGAAGAACACACCTCGTTTGTCTTGGTTCACTAGCATTATGAAAAGAAAAACATTAGTAGGCTACTGGGCAAAAAGTTATAGAATTAATTTGACATTTTGGAAAATACGCTCATTTGCTTTCTTGCCAAGAGTTAGATGATGTTTATAGGCTAAATATAAACCTAGCAACCAGTTAACACACCATAGCACAAAGTCTGGAAACAAGGGGAAACGGCTAGACTGGCTCTGTCTAAAGGTAAAAAAAAATAAAAAAATCATCATCTCATAAAGCTCACTAATGAACACAACAAAACTGTTATGTCTCATTTGTTTCAAACGTACAAAAACAGAAGTGTAAAAACAACACAATGCAGCGTAACAGGGGAGCTGGACCATTTCTTGCCTATTTTTCAACTTCCTGGAGTCATCACCATGAGAAACTCCATCTTCAGCTGAACTTTCTGTTTTTCTAATACAGTAAATTAAGTTGGTGAAAATGCTAACATTAGCATGTTAGCCATGTCACTGTGAGCATGTTTGCGATGGTATTCATCACAAAGCAATTTAATCTCTTTAGGCTTTCCTCTGAAGCACATTACCTGCTAAATAGCATAATGTTACCGTTGTCATTGTGAGCATGTGATCATGCTGACATTAACATTTAGTCTGAAGCACCACTCTACTTTAGCACATCCTCACAGAGACTCATCTTTATTTCCTAGTTTAAATGCTTGGCTTTGAACAGTTGTGGAATGTCTCTTTACCGAGGGACAACATTTATAATATGGACCATAGGTCCTTCTCGGCATTTCCTTTGTTAAGTGATTTAAGCTAGTTAGATTTGAAAGAATAGTGACTTACCAAACACTGTATAGCATTAGGTGGTGCAAGGACTGTCACAAGTGTTGTCGATTTTGCTGGATGATTCATCATAGAAATTCAAAGCAATGTATTCCAATTGGCAATAATATGCATAACACATTTCAGCCAGGACTCCAGTGCAAAATCAATTTGGCTTGGTAAACGGGATCATTTGAGTGCAGGACACGGCAGCACTATTGTTGGCATTTTGTGAAACTTGGAAGTTGTTACCATTAAATTTATAGACAAGATAGATTTCACTGTTATAGCTGTAGCTTTGGGGGAACGTATAATGTAAAACAGCTTGTTGGCATCACTAAATTAGTGCGCCCGTCTCCCCCTCTGCCACACACACACACACACACACACACACACACACACACACACACACACACACACACACACACACACACACACACACACACACACACACACACACACACACACACACACACACACACACACACACACACACACACACACACACACACACACACACACACACACACACACACGGATTCAGTGCCTGAAGCTGGTCTCATTTCTCACTTACTTACACTTCAGTAAACAAACTTAACATTCAGTTACTTGTTCTGTTAGGTCCCTACCATCTTTCCACCTGGACTTTTTTTTTTAAAGAAGACTGGGGGTGTTTTTTGTGTTATTTGATATTTTTTGCAATGCTTTGCACAGTACATGTAAATAACATAACATAACAAAACAATTCTAGATCAAGCTTGCAATGAGCTTTTGCACGTAAATGAATTGCCCGGTCTAGTCTGCCTGACCACTTCATCCACCCTTCAGTGGACAAAATGTACCGTTGCCTGTTCCTGAGTGTTTGCAAGCCTCGCATGATTACACTGCTCAGAGTGCTGAATGCAAAACATTAACCATATTTAAAATGTTAATATCGCTTTTAGCTGAAGGATGTGGAACTTTAACAAGTGGATTTTCAACTGTTTTCTGACCAGCACTTGTTACAAGCACCTGCACAGCAGTGCTAGCTAAAACATAAAGCAGGTCCCTCATACACGCAGAGGCTGAGGCTTGACCAGGTGTGGATTGGCTGACCTGTCTTTGACTCCTCTTCTTCCAGTTCCTTGGCCTCTTCAGCTGTGGGAAGACAGAGGAGCCATTATCAGTGGAAGGCACAGTACAAAAGGCAGGCACGCAATGCAGTCACTTCATCACAAGCCTATGGTGAGCTGATCCTTCACAGCTCAAAGGACAAGCTGTGGTGAGAGAGCTATGTGACAACGATGCTCCACACATTGGTACCCCCGCCACATCATACACCCAGGCACATACACACAGAGCCATACCCACCCCTTAACCTCCTATCGAGCCCTTTCGCAGAGACAGTAATCACATTAGGCTTTAGCTGCTGGCTCTCTGAAAACCCACTGTCAACAGAGTTAGGGAGCCAACCCAGAGATGGCTGTCACACTTACACACTTAAACAAACACACACACACACACACACACACACACACAGGCTAAAAATAGAATTCAAGCGACCGATATTATTTTCTATGACACCATTTTCACAACAATCAATCTGACAATCTGATACATGAGATTAAACAAATAATCAAACATAATTAAATGCCAAGGCAACACAATGAATTTGTCTATATTCCTATACTTTTGCCTGATTGTCTTTGACTTTGACAGCAGACTATAAAACATGCTTTCCAGATTCAAAGCCTGTACTGTATATGGATCCATTTACCCACACCACATTCTTCAGTTTCGCTTCCTCAGTGTTACAGTGTGTGGTAGCTTGAAATCACATTTTATAAAATCACACATTTCTGTAGTACTCACAGTATATATCCACAAATTAATGACATAATCATGGCAGTACAAGATATGGCTTTGATCATATAGCTTAAGATTTTATATATACATACATATCAACCACTTCTACACATCTGGACTGTGATGGGACATTCATAAAGATGTGTGAGCCTATTTATGTTCACTGCTTCATTCAACACCTCCAAATCAACCACTGTGGCAGCAGTAAAAAAACACCTTGGGGACAGGGATGTGATCGCAGAGCAAGGCTCATTTAAAGGGACCTTAAAGAAGAGTGAAGACGAGGGCATCCACAGGGTAGGGAGTGAGAACTGCTTCCCTTGTACATTGTGAGTGTTACAATTTTATACCCCTTTTGGCTGCATCCCAGATGTGTGGGGGTAAGAAGGAAGGCGGTTATGGCTTAAGCACAAAAGCTGGACAAACCACATAAAAGACAGAGTTAGGGGAAAAGAAGCTACTCAGTGAAGCCAGAATAGTGTTACTGTTCCTCATCATCCTCCCTTCTGTCCTTCCCATCCTTCCCTTACAGAAAACTGGTGCAGCACTACTGCTGAATCTCTACAATAACTGCTGTGACATCATGAGTGTTTCAAATGTAAGCAAATGCCTCTTAGTAAACCTATAGTACTATAAACACACTGATGACTGGGCCTAATTAATTCATTCTTGCACCCCAGAAGCAGCAGAGCTTTCTTTTTAAAAACATTCTTTCAAACTAGGATATAAAGCTTAATGACAGCAGTGTTTGTTCAGTGTTGTTTTTAATTCATTTTCACTCGCTTTGACTCAACTCTTGATGACAAAAATTTAACTTTTTTGCTAATTTAAAAAAAACAAAACACGAGGAACAGCTTTTGTCTGCCAATACTTTTAGTGTTTGCTACATAGACTGAAACATAGATGGAATCAAATAAATCTGTGTATTATTATTTATTTATATTATTTAACGTGAATCACATGCACAAAAAAGGTGATCAATTAAAGGTGCCCTGCCACACAAAACCATTTTTACTTGCATTTTTTGAAATATGTTAGGACAATATGTGTTTGTGTTATGTCGTAAATGTGAAAATGAACTGCTTCTTCCTCTGTCAGCTCTAGCCACTGAAAAGAAATAAGAGGAGAAATCAGGCCAATTACAAAAGCTGGTCCGTCTGATGTCATGTTGCCTGAGCTCATTGCTATTCATAAATAAAGAGGTAAAGGATGCTGATAGCCAGGCTCTCATTGGCTCGTTAGCCAATCAGAGTCAAGCAGCTTAGCTTGTTGGATACTAATGAGAACTGGCACAAATCGAGCTGAGTCTTCCTGCAGGCGTTCTATACCACACTAGAATGGCTTATAACAAGGTAACCAAGTTATTTTTTCCACAAAAAATGTTACAGAGTCCATGGTAGACCTTCAGACATTACCACAAAGTAATGAAATACGTGTGGCAGGGCACCTTTAACAGCATTTGGTCTTTGGTAAACCTGAGCGTGGTGCACATGTTTCACCCCTGTGGTCAAAACCCCTAGGGGAAACACTGCTTCCCTTGTGACTGTCATCTGTTACACCGGGGAGATCTGTCCCATGTCACCTAAACATGGTCTCCTGCGCAAGTCTGATTAAATCATATGCTTATCTAAATGTAAAAATAGGCTTTGGAGAAATGGAACCGCAGCCCTGGATAGGTCACTGAAAGCATATATTAAATACATAGTCATCATGTAAGGAAGAACAGAAGAGAGAAAAAATTATATCAGAGAAAACAGAACCATGCTAGTGTTGAGATGCAACACTGGCCATGGAATTGAGCTTCCACAAGCTGCTCTGCTACGATACACATTTTGGGTGCTCCACATGCATTATGACAGGTAAGAAAAATGACTTACTCACTTCTCCACTTGTACTGACCCTTCCACCCTCGCTACCAAGACACAGTGAAGAGAGAGTCAACTTCAATCTAGCCATACCCGGGAACCGCCATTAAAAGATAAGACAACCATAATTTGGTTGCACTTCTCTACTTCCTGCTCTCAGCTCTGGATAGGAGTATACCAGTCCTAATTTTAAACCCTCCACATCTGTATTCATACAGTATCATTCTATCAGGAGTATAAGAGTCTACATGATATGTGAATAAGTCAGCGTTGCCATCAAAGACTTGCTGGCAGGGGACAGAAAAAAACTTAACATTTCAATAAGGCAGACAGTGGATGACCACATAATCAATCCCGCCTTCGGTGTTAGGGCTGGAGGCAGGAAACGCAGCTCGTATTCTACCCTACTGAAGAAAAGGGCCCCACAACCCGAGGAGCCTGCCCGTGGGAGGAAGTGCATTATATTTCTCTCTTTCCATTTCATTTGATTTCATATGTTCCATGGAGCTATTTACTCTTTCCTCTGAGTCTGTGTCACTTCCATATTTATTTTTAAACCTCTGGGCCCTGGTGCAGACACTGGATGACCTTTATTTAAATGTCTCCTCCTCTCTGAGCAGATCTCATTACAGCAGAGCTGGTGGCACTGCACTATCTATCTCATTTCAAAACTTTTTCTCTTTGCACTTGCGGCGATCCTCAGCCATTCCGCACAGCTAATTACTGGACCCGAGTAATGATGTTCCTCTTTGCTGAAGATATGTGTCCCACCATCCGAGATCCTGCCTATACGCATTAAGCAGAACTCCCTCTGGATTCTCAATGTTCCTTGAGAAGTTAACATCTCATCACTGCTTTCTGCTTTATCTCTGTCTTCACTGCTTTCTGCTTTATGTCTGTCTGCTCTTGTTGTGCCTCCCACATGATAGCAAGCAACATGTCGCAATTAAGCATATCATCTACTGAGCTTCTATGTTAAAAGTTTAAGGAGTCATTCTGCATTTAATGAAGGCACTGAGAAGTGTTAAAAGGGCATGATAGGTTAGCATCCATTATAAAGCAAGTCCTTGAACTGTCAACGCAGCTGGCTAACACAGTCCAAGAAAATAAAAACTTAATTTTTGTGCATATAGTTTGTTGTCACAGCTCTGAGATTTACATTTCATTTTTCCCCTAATGAAGGAAAGTAAGACCAAAACATGGATGTATCTAACCTAAACATGGATTTTCAAGAGAGTCATCACCAATGAATTGTACCCCTAGTGAAACTATACACTGGTGCAGAATGTGCAGAGCCACCTCTCTCTCTCTTTTCCAATCCCTCTACCTTCTCTCCTGGCCTCCTCGCAGCTCTCCTTGATCTTCCTGCGGCAGACAGCAGCCAGGGCAATGAGCAGCACCAGCAGACACACGGCCAGGCCAACAGTTACCCACAGAGCCACCGGGGGGAACGCGATGTTCTGACCTGAAGCAAAGGGCAGAGGGGACGGGGGCAGAGAAGGGAGAGCATCATTATTCACTCTTGCAGAGCTAAAATAGGAGCACAACTGTCACGGCTGTATCCATCACCATTTGACACTTTTGCTGGGTGAGTTCATTGTCCAAAAATGTTGAATTATCGAGACTGCAGAACATGAAGCACAACATGACACTGATGGCGATTATTTCCATCATTATCATCATCATCTGCGTCATCATCGTTAGACTAATATTAGGTCCGTATATGGTCTGACTTTCATAAAACAGTGGGACTGTCAGAGAAAACAGAAGAGTCTGAACCTTTGCTTAATGTGAACGGAGTAAGAGCTTCTTTACTAGTGTCCAATTAAGACACTTGAGTCATTCAATTGAGTCCAGATGGCAGATAGCTAAGCAGTCGCACAAGACTGTGTTGTTGTTTCACTCGAACAGGATTGGCACAGTATTAAGAGGATGTTGGCGCTAACTATCCCACCCCCTGCCTTCTGCTACGCACTGCTCAGATGTCTGAAGTTGCCGTGCGTCTGCATCGTCAACATTTTGATCTTACAAAGTACAATGATAGCATATCTTTTGGACAACACTATATTAAAATTATTTTGAATCCAATTAGACATCAAAATGAGTGACTGTAGGTTGGCAAACTGCAAACTGATGAGGAGGAATAAAAAACTGGTCAGCAGGACAAAAAAAGATATCAGAGACACAGCCAAATTTCCCTGGGGTATTTAAAGTGAACAGAGGGAGAAGAAAGGAAAACAGCCGAGCCACTAAATAGCTGTGAGCCTGGCTGTAGCACAAACAGGCCTCCCTCAGAGACTATCCGCTCTGGGCAGATAATAATAATAAACAAAAATATACTGAAAAATGACAGGAATTGGAAAGAGGAAATGATGAAGCATCTGTAAGGACTTGGCATCAACTATGCAGACAGACAGGCTATAATACAGAGCAGCCAAGATGGAGGGCAAAAAAAGGCGTCCTTTTGGAGATCATCAATTCTCAGATGGAAATCCAGTCCATCTGATGCTGAGAAGCAAATACCTGATTGTCCTACGAAACACAGTTAATGAAAAGCCACAGAGGGCCATAGTGAGGAGGACGAGGAGGGACATGTACTCATGATAGAAAATGATCATTTTAAAAAAGTCAGTTCAGCGTTTATTTTGCTGTTGATTTTAGCCATACTACTATGGACTACATACTACAGACTACTACTTTGGTCCAGGCTGATACATCTCAACAACTATTGGATTGATTGCCATGAAACTTTGTATAGACATTAAGAACTAAAGAATTAAGAACATAAAGCCTATGACTTTGATGAGCCCCTGACTTTTCTTCTAGATTTATATTTGTTGAAATTAACAACTATTGGACAGATTCCTCTGCAAGTTGGATTAATTGCATTCTTATTTTAGTTTCTCCCCTCAGGATGAACTGTAATAACTTTGGTGATCCATTGACTTTTAATCTAGCGTCATCATCATATCAAAATCTTAATTTACCCAGTACTTCGGTTTATGAGTAAATACCTGCAAAACTAATGACATCCCCATCAGCCATGTTAGCATCGGCATTGTGAGCATGGTTGCGTGGTGACATTAGCATTTAGCTCAAAGCCACGCTGAGCCTAAGTACAGGCTGTTATTGGCACACAAAACCCGAACAAAACAAACATCCAAGGGTGAAGAAGAAGGGTGATTTACATGAAGACTGCAATAGAAATGTCTTACTGGATTGGTGATGACATTAATATTTAGCCCAAAGCACCGCTGTAGCTGCTGCAACAGATGGCTGCAGATTCTTAGTCTTGTCATTACTACTTGGTTAAATGGCAGTAAAAGATCGAAAAGAATGCTTCTAATATAATATAGAGACTGTTGTAAAGGCAGATATATAATATAGAGACTGTTTTAAAGGCTGTTGTAAAGGCAGATTAAATTGCAAGTATCACAGCTCTTAAACGCTTCTTGTAGCCAGCCAGTCTAATTTGAGGTATCTTTGCTCATTCTTCCTTCCAAAAGTCTTCCAGTTCTTTGAGATTTCTGGGCTGTCTGTCACGCACTGCTCTTTTAAGGACTATCCATAGATTTTCAATTATGTTGAGGTCAGGAGATTGTGAAGGCCATGGCAAAACCCTCAGTTTACGCCTCTTGATGTAATCCACTGTGGATTTTGAGGTGTGTTTAGGATCATTATCCATTTGTAGAAGCCATCCCCTCTTTAACTTCAGCTTTTTCACAGATGGCATCAAGTTAGCGTCCAAAATGTGCTGAAATTTTATTGAATCCATTTTTCCTTCTACTCGTGAAATGTTCCCTGTGCCACTGGCTGAAATACACCCCCAAAGCATGATTGATCCAACCCCATGCTTAACAGTTGGACAGAGGTTCTTTTCATTAAATTCTGTGCCCTTTCTTCTCCAAACATACCTTTGCTCATTGCGGCCAAAAAGTTTTATTTTAACCTCATCGATCCACAGAACTTGTTTCCACAATGCATCAGGCTTGTCAATATGTTCATTTGAAAACTTCAAACGCTGATTTTTGTGGTGAGGACGTAGAAGAGGTTTTCTTCTGATGACTCTTCCATGAAGACCATATTTGTACAAGTATCTCTTTATAGTGGAATGGTGTACCACAACTCCAGTGTCTGCCAGGTCTTTCTGGATGGATCGTGCAGTCAAACCTGGGTTTTGACTTGCTTTTCTCACACTCCTGTGAGCTGTTCTGTCTGATATTTTTCTTGGTCTTCCAGATCTTGCTTTAACTTCCACTGTTCCTGATGACTCCAAATTCTTAATTACATTCCAGACAGAGGATATTGGCATCTGAAAACCCTTTGCCATCTTCTTATAGCATTCTCCTGCTTTGTGAGCATCAACTATTTTCAGTTTCAGTTTTCTAGACAACTGCTTAGAAGAACCCAAGGTGCTGATTGTTGGGGCAAGGTCAGATGAGTCTGGGCATTTAAAACCTTAAGACAGGCATCACCTGGTCTTTTCCAGACGATGATTGAGAACAATCCATGACGCTGTCAGGTCTCAGCTTTCCAAAGGGGGCCGTGCATATTATAAACTCTGCAGGGTGCCCAAACTTTTGCCATTTTTTTGTTTTCTGTTATTTTTAAAGTGTAAATTGAATGTCTAACCTGTCATTTGATGCATTTTGGAGATTTTTCCATCTTTTCTTGGCTTCTTTATGCACATTGATACAAATTTTTACCTGGGGTGCCCAAACCTTTGAGCCCCACACGTATATTATATATATATATATATATATATACACACACACACACACACACACACACACACACACACAGTATATACATTTCAAGAGAGTCCCTCGATACACAAGGCACTTTTTAGACTCTCTGGTACTGCAACTGCAAAGCAGAATAAACAACCAAATGTCACAGAGAAAGGATAAAATCTGGAAAGTCAATCTTGTCATTTTGATGAAGCTGCGTATGCCTCCCCAGGCTAGTCATGACTGATGATGCTCTGGCTTGCTGTCCACCGAGCCCTTCACTCTGTTATATTTAAAGAATGACCATCTGAGAGCCACTTTGTACTAAGAGCAAAACCACAAAACATGTATAAAAGAGAAATAATCATAAACAAGCTGTTTACGTCTTTTAAGTCAGAAAAGCAACAAAATGTGTCTAGCTCTTTGTGACGAGTAAAGAAGAAGCTTTGCTCTTTCTTTCCATAGTCTTTCTCATTCTCCTTTTATTCGCACACCTTCCCACAACACTTTCCCTCCCTCAAGGCAGACTGATAAAGACAAATGCCATAGTCGGCTATCATTGCTACGCCCGGGCCCAAAGGGCTGCAGGATCATATTTTTCTTTTTCTCTTGTTTGATGATGTGATTTTGTTTTCTTCAGAAATAGATTTGTCTCTAATGGCTCTGTTTACCTATCCTCTCTTTCCCCTTTTCCCTATTCCCTCTGTGCAAGGGTAAGGATGGAGTGCTTTGGGCTGCACTGTCACATTACCTAGAGTCTGCAGACTTTAGCGCTGCACCAAACAGGGCAAACTTCACTTCAAACACTTGATGTTTTCTAGATACTATGAATGTTTAATACACATCAGAATACACAACAAAATAGTGGCAGGGGGTCTATAATGAACTGACATGATAAGATAGAGAATGAAACAAGACAATCATAATAACCAATTTAAATGCCACACACTAACCAGGATTCATGTCTGTATTTTCTTCCTTCCAATTTTGCCGGATGCAAATACTCAATGTCAGTTGACTAGTAAACAAAATAGGGGCTAGGTATGTACACTGTCAGTGTAAATACAATTACACAATATATTTAGATCTCTTCATTTGTTTGTCATATCATTTACTAAAACGTGAAACACGAAATTCTGCACATTTCAGCACATTCAAACCGCGTGTAGCATTTATGAATTTTGTTTTTATTGCAGTCTATATGTTTGGGGTGAAGTGTAATGTGTTTGTGTCAGGAGAACTGCACATGGTAACATTTGCATTTTGGCACCGTCATCAGTCGTATGCAGTAGTTACAGAGTTGCTGCCACCATTTTCCATGAATCCTTCCGCATTGCCATCACACATCTATAGTGATTATTTTCATATGTCTATTAATCATTTTTGGAAATATACAATATTAACGTGTGGAGGTCACATCTGTCTCATACATTATTGATAGATTCAGTAGGTGATCACAATTACGGAAACACCTGCACAATACATTGCAAATTCAATAGAATAGCCTACTTAAAATGTTTACATTTTATCAAAACTGTCTACACGTAATTGAGTCAACACTATGGTAGTTTTGAAGGCTATAAAATGGTCCTGTTGTATTATTAGATTAGATAATACTTTTTTCATCTCACAGCGGGAAAATACCCTTATTACTGGAGCATTTTCTACAATAAAAGCTAAACAAACAAACACACAAGTAAACGCACAAACAAACAGGCAAACAACAGACTATGTTGTTATGTTCTATTATATTGCACATATAATATAATGTGTTATTGTCTTCATCCCTTGCAGCTTTTTGCTGTTGAGCACTATCAAACTGATAAAAAATATATACAATGAAAGGGTACAATTGGTAGCTACAAAGGCACCTTCAATTAATGTTTGCAACATGTTTTACAAGTTATATCAACCACACGCATCCTTTACTATTACTTCTTATAGGTGGTGCTTCGCCGTAGGTGTTTTGTGTATCATAGGAGGCCACAGCAGACTGCTATAGTAAAAATAGATATTTAATGGGGGCATGCAAGAACGTGATAAAACACCACCTCCATATGGAGCCTCTAACATAGGGCACATCACCAGTGAGAAATGAGGCTCCCTTAGTCTCAGGAAGACACTATTGGGTACTCGCAAGGGGCCAGCTTAGATATTGTTTGGGCTTCAGTGAATGTGAGAGCCAAGATTTGCAGGCATTTTTACAAGCCTGAGTGTTTTCTCACCAGAACCTTTGGTGGAATAAAGTGCTCCTAAGACTCCCTTGTCTGTCATCTTGGTTCTGCAACGGGAAGACAGCGGAGATCAAAGCTGCTTTCTCTCCAACTGTCAGCCCAGTTTTACCTGCCTAGAAGAAACCTAGCCTCTTAAGCTGTGACCAAATGAGAATAATGTCCCTTGACAGAAGGACGGCTTCAGGCTAAAAAGAGCCTCAAGGCTCATTGTAGACAAGCTGGAGGGATGAAGAAGAGGAGAGGAAGAGTCAATTAGGTTTTTCTTTCATTGTCAGGATGAACAATCTGACCTTATTGTGCCTGGTTGTGAAAATAGAGCAAGAGAGAGGGGGGACCTGTAGAGGAGGAGAATTGATCAGAGAAAAGCTAGGGGGACTAGCGGCTAGCCCAGGGGTTGAGCAGCAGTAGGGCCCAGCCCTGCTGGAGGGCCTATACAGCCCTGGAGACCACAGAGGCACAGCCAGTCCCAGAACTTGAAATAGGCTTATATATCTCTCTAACAATGAGTCACATGGCAGAGATAAAGACATTCATTCAGACAATACAGTAAGGCTGGGAATAAACAGTAAAGTGAATGAGATATAAAACTCAGTGAGACAAAACAGGAGCTCACGCTTAAATCATATTCACCCAACACTGGAGAGGTGATTGATGCATACTACCTCAGCGAGTGCAAGCAGCTTGCAGACATTGGTGATTTAAACTTCTTTATTCAGTTTCTGTGTAGAGCCGCCTATCTCACAGGAAAGAGATTGGCAGAAACAATAACAACGGTGCTAATGGAAAGAAGATGGCCTCTGTGTCAGAGGACACGGATTAGCCAGAATGAAAAACATGAGCATGAATATTAGGATTACATTGAACGAATGACTTTGAATTTGTTTCAGCTTCAGTTTCAATTACCAGCCTTTATTATCAACCTCGAAGGTGTCCACCTTCCAAAACCTCTGAACCCTTCCCATTCAGCCAACACGAAAAGCCTGTGACCACACAGACACACCAGCTGTTCTTGCAATATTTCTAGAAAACACCTGTCCTCTCTGGGAGAGGACAAGAAGCTCACTTGTAAAGAGAAAACTTGGCAAACTGAGATGGATGGCGACAGGTTTTTGTCCTGTCAGCATCTTTGCTTTGAACCTTCTCTCCTCTTTTTTGCATTTCAATAAATTGCTTTTCAGCAAGATGCTACCTCAATGTCTTATTGGCATGCAGGGAGGCAATGCGCTCGTCTCTAGGACGACCTAGCGCCCATTTACTTACACAATTTGTCTGACATTATTGCCCTTCCCTTGACGCCATGGGCTCGTGGCAAACACGAGTGTATGACGTGCAGACGTGCACATTAAAACAGAGTAATGGCTCTGCATTTATAGGAATAAAGTTTCTAACAGCCCTCTTTCCTTCCTCAGCGAGATAACTATAAAGCCATCTGGTAGTGGTGGGGGAGGTGGTGGAGGGTAAGCGGGTGTGAGTAAGGTGGATGAGTTAGTGAGTCAGCAAAGGTTGGAGGGATGTGGTAAGCAGTTGAGTGACCAAGCGACCCGAAAAAGGGGGAAAAAGAGCTGGTGAATGAATTTGGGGTTGTGGGTCGTTGCCAGCAAGCAGTGCTGGTAATAACTGTATGTGAATGCAGGATTGGGTTGGAATCCCAATGAGGTTTTCTGGTATTAGTCCACCCTCCTCTCATAAGCTGTCTCGCAGAGACATCAGGCTGCTACTGACCTTTCTTCAGTGGAAAGTTGGCTCACAGTCCAGAGGTACTATGCTGCGGTGCTATGGATTTAGAATGATGAGTTAGTGTGTGGTAAATCAGACTTTAATCTGATTGATCCACAGGTGAATATTCTCTGCCACCCCCCCAACAATGCTAAGAGGTGTTACAAATAGACATAGAGAAAGACTGAACTTGAGTAACAATTCACAGGTCAATGCAAGATATTGATTTGGATCATTGTGGCTTGCTCATACAAAACAAGACTGGGGCAGTTGGAAAATGACAAGTTTTCTAGCAATAAAAAGTAAGTTACTAGTGTAAATCAAGAGTATCTGGTTGCCTGGGAAAGGTATTTACAGAGGCAGAAATATATGGTGAACATCACAGATGGTTTTTAAATATCACTTAAAAATTCAAACCTTACCAGAATTTGGCTGTGACATAAAAAAGATAAAAAATCTCCCACTGAAAGCCAAAGTGCTGGATAACCAGGCATTGAAAAGGTTGCTGAAGATACATTGGCATAAGCATACCACAAGTATAACAATAAACTGCACTACATGAATGACCAAGATATGTTTGTGATACAATGGTTTATGTCATAAGAAAGGTTAAAGAGGTTTGTATTGACATTTACATAATTGTTGGAAATTAGATTATTGTTAGAATGAATTGTTACTTAGATAACATTGTAACAATTGTAGCAAAGCTATGTTAAATGATATTGATCTTACGCATTTTAGCCACAATGAAGTGCTATCACTCAGTTATTTTGTCTTAATATTATATATTCCCTTAATATTAATATAACGTACAGTGTGAAGGACTGCCAAAGCTGGAAGAAAATTAGAGACTTTCTATCACAGCAGTCTGCCATTGACCTTTTATAAAAGCCATGGTGACTGATTAGAATGTGTTAGATTGTATGTGTTTTATAATGGGTTTATAAAAATATGAAGTTGTCTGAGTACGACCCCTTAAAATGTGAGTCAATACAATATTTCCTCATCCAAAACACAGCTTCACAGTGAACCTACTTATTTCTATTTATATTATTAATACAATAAATATTATATTGGGTAGTTGGGTGAAACAATGTGTTTTAATTTATGTTGATAAATCAGGTCCCAGACCAAAATAAAAACAATGGCATGACAATTTATGATTGTTTTTATAGAATGCAAATAATGCTAATAACTGTATAACCTGAATGACTGATACTAATAAGTTTATATCAGAGGCTTGCTACTTGAAACATTAAGCTGCAACCATATGGCTGCAACACATGGTAAGCTAGTTGAGCGAGTTGTACAATAAGTTATCGGCATACAGAACTTTGATATCTGTAGTGTATATTGTGATGTCAGGTGTGTGTTCCCAACTCTGAGATTATAAAAGGTTGTGTGAACCAATTTGGACTGCAACCTTTGATTTAGCAAAAAGACAGAAACTACACTACAACCAGAAGTTAAATCAAGAAATGGAACAAACTAAAAAAAATGGGTGTGCCGCATAAGGTCCATAGGGGATCTAATATCTAATCTAAGTATCTAATATTCAAAGTATAGATTATGGGTGGAGTATTTCTTTAGGATGGACAACTTTCATAGTGCCATAAAAGCAACTGTCAGAAAGCTTTTGTGTATTACTACAGTACACAACCAGCACAACAGTCACTGATTTGTCTGGGAGGAAAGCAGGGCAAAGCTAAGTCACAGGTATATTCAAAGGGAAGATTTCAAGTCTTACTCAGATATGCCTGGGGCAAGGTTAGAGTGGGTTTTCTCATCTTTACAGTTGAAGGTAATCCCATACCCAAAAGACTGGCTAACTAACTGAATATACAGCTTAGAGCCATAAGCATGGTTGTCATGTTAGCAAGGCAGAGGCTACGTTACAGGCAGGGAGGTGTGAGAATGTGTAACAGATCAGTGCTGGAAAATATAAACAATGGCCTGGGGTAGAGGTGGGCAGTAAAACCAGAATAAACTTTACACAAGTGGAGATACGTGCCCTGATGTGGATTTGGCTACACCATTTGTCCTGGTACAAAATTAAATTTTAAATGTCACGTCAAATTGCACTGCGAGCATCAGCCGCTGCATGTTAACCAGTGAACATACCTTACCCTTTTACACTAAAACAAACGCACATTTGCATGCTACAAAAAGGGGTGGTGAAGAAATGGAGTCAAACAGCTCGATAGAGACCAGGGCAAATCATGAGGAAACCTGTCAACAAGGAACACCCAAAATGTAGTCCATCTCTGACACACATAGCACATAGTTGTAAAAAGAAAAACCCCAACCCATTCTTGCTAAATTTCCGGTACTAATGATGAGACATGGAAAAAATGGTAAAAACACAGGATCAATGATACATAAAACAAACTCGAATTCACGCATGCATGCACGCTGCCAATACTGTCTCACAACCGGCCTGCCCATCTCATCTAACACCGGCAGGGCGAGCTCTCTCTCAACGTCTCCCATGTCCCTCCCAGCCCCAATGGGGCCTCAATTAAAAACTCCTCTGATGTCTAGTAACTGACAGAGACTCCATCACTTCCACACATCCCTTTCCACTGAGAGTGGCATTAAGATGTTGGAGGCAGAGTGGACTATTGATTTTCTTCTTCTTCTTTTTTTTTTTCTTTGGTTGCTCCATTTCTTCACTATGCCATCTTTGCAATACAGGCAGGCGGTGCAATACTCAGTTTGTGTGTTTGTGTCTAAATTTTTAATCAGCTTTAAAGCAAGAGCTGCCTGTGAGATGCTGAGAATGTGTAGGAGAAAATCACTAGTGACAGCTATCAGTAGCAAAACAGACTATCTGGCTAGTTGGTAATGCCAAGTAGAGGAGCTGAGAGCAGAGTGACAAGGACAAATAGCTGTGGAAGGATTAAAGAGTCATGTAAAACAAAGCGTATGCATTGATCCTGCTAAACAAACCCAAACTTAATTCTCGACCTGAACTACCTACATTTGGTTCCGTTTAAAGCTGTAATAATATATTTATTTTTTTGTCCCATGGGGCATTGCAATAAGCTGTAAAGACAACATTGACATCTTATCATCTAAACAAGCTGTTATGGCAAACATGTTAACAAAGGGTTACCTATTCTATATACCCAACGTTTCACTTCCAGGATAGCTCAGGTGTCGCCGGAAATTCTGCCGAATGTCCCTCATTTACGGCGGTCCATTACCTTGGGCTTTCTTTGATTTGGCATTTTAAACTCCAGTCAGTTTATGAGGACTATGGTTAACTGCTCCTCAGATCTCTGCAGGGTAAACCCAGACAGCTAGATCTGTCGTATTTGAGTTTTCTGTTGCACGACTAAAACAACCTTTAAACGTTTAAATGTTCCACCAAAACAAGTTCCTTTCTGAGGCTATTTTGCAGAGATGCTGTTGCTCCATACAGCACTTGGCACCACCCGAGACAATTGTGATTGGTTTAAAGAAATACCAATAAACAAAAGCCCGTTTTTCTCACTTCTCGGAATGCTGTGTGGACTCGCCAGACCCTCCTCCTCAGCGGCGCTGTGAAGGAGGGTCTGGCAAAGAGAGACTAACAGTTACCTATTTACACATCCAGTATTCATTTGCAGTTGTGTTTCTGGCCACCCAGACAAATGTAAGTCTAATTTTCTTAGCTCTTATCTTTAGCTCTTTAGCGCTTTAATGCTCCACTGCTCACCAGCTGTCAGTTGGTGCTAGACACATACTGCCTGCTGCTGGAATTGACACAGATGAGAGGTGTGAGACTAGGGTTGGAAAGGGGCGGAAATTTTCCGGTCAATTTCTGGAAAGTTAAGTGGGGGAATTTTGGAAACATTCCAATTTGGAAATTGTCATGTGAATTAATGGAAATTAATGGGAATTTATGAGAATTAACTGAAAATGTTGGGTAATTCATAAAAACTCCTTCTTATACAAACATCAATATAAAAATGTTGTTTTGTTAAAAGCAGAGAGCAATATACAATGAATGTAAATGTTGAGTTATTCATCAGCAGTCCTTGGGCTCAAATGCAGTACTGTCTTCAATCAGCTTCAATCTGCTGTAGAATGTTGAATTCTAGAAATGATCTGTGCAGTGGGTGTGGCCTCAATAGCCCTGCAGTAGGCTAATATGTAGCCCAAACCATAGGTAGCTAGCATGCTGCCTTTGATTTACTATGGTTATGGTTACATGCATGCTAAGCTAACCATCAACGCTGTCTATTGTTTCCAGCAAATCAAGAAGAAGTGGGATATACAATTAACACATATAGGTTAATAGCAATGGGTTAACTAAATGTTGGCAAGTATGTAGTAGTCTATACTGATTACTGTGTGTGTGCATGTCATTTACAAATATAGGGAGGACATTTAAGTGAAATTGCATCAAATCAGGTTGTTTTAACCAGGATTATGGTGCAAGATGCTTTTTTTTAAACTACATTTAAGTTCACTGTTATAGACTAACAGTATTATAACAAGCAATATTAAAAATATAATAAATTAATTTAATTAAATATAAATAATTATTCCCATTAATTCCTGTTCATTCCCATTAATTCCCGTTAATTCCCATATATTCCTGTTAATTCCCTGGAAAAGTTTCCAACTTTGAAAATTTCCAAGTTTGCAGAATTTTGCAAACCTACGTGAGACCCAAGCAATCCACCAAAACAATGAGCTGAAAGTTACTAAAATGCTGTGTAGAGCTGAGGATGACTGCATAATGAGGAGATCATTCTGTGTGAGTTTGTTACTACGAGCAACATTTTTACATTATATTCATTCATTTAATCCACTGTCAACATCAAATATTTTGATTAGTGCACTTCAAACTGTGATCCTGATTCATTATTTTATCAGTGCATATTCACACGTTGCTAGGGTCAAATGACTTTAAGTGGAAGTGCACAGATAAAAACAATAACAGGTCTCATTACACAAACTTCAAAATCAAATAAAGACAAACAAGTAAATAATATTCAGCTGCTAAACTACTGGAAAGCCACGCTAACATGGAGGATGAGCCACAACTCCACAGCTCATTCCAATGGCTCATTGCACCAAGAACAAACTGCAGCTTGAAACTGTGTGTGCTCTCTGTGAAGTACACACCTATTGCTAAAACAACTCCAGTGTTACATCAGTATAGTGCGAAGTGGGTGAGAAATATCACCAAGGGTCTGAACTTTAACTTGACACTTATTGAACCATCTATTCAAGTGTTCATTTAAGTCAGGAACACAACCAGTAGTTGCACTACCTTTTGTCTAGTAGTCTTTCACGATTGTTTTTTCATCAACACAGTCCTTGTATCCAGTGTGCTCTAGTTATACAACCAATTGCAAAACCTTTTTTTGTTTACAGCCATAATTGAGTTTATCTGGTTTAAAGTATCAATGTTTGTTTATGTGTAAACAAAGCTATAGCTCAAATCCACATGAACTGTTGCTGCAGGATAACATCTGAATACAAAATTACAGAATATACAATTAACCTTATATCACAAGGCAATGCAAGCTCTATCCAAAACATTAAAGAACTGCCTGGACCTCTTCAAAGAGTGCACATTCTTAGTATGCTTCCCCCTCTGCAGTATTACTAGGAGAATATATAATGACAGATTTTTTTTAAAGACAGGCCTCTGTATGTTTTTGCCTAAGGCTCTCATTATAAAACAGCATATCTCATTTTCCTCTGCTGCAGTCTTTGGTGGTTACTGGAGAGACAGATGAATATTCTAAAAGCAGTGGAGCTAGGCCAAGCTCAGAGTTTGAAGCAGGTTAGCTCAATCCTGTTTGCCGTTTATCTCAAGAACAAACAGCTTCATATAATTGCACTATAATTTGCTTAGTTTGAATGTGAATAAATACAAACACTCTTGGAACCACACAGCTATTGCCTTCAGGGACGTCAGGGGACAGTTTTAGCTATTGAATAACTAGCAGTAACACTCTTGTTGGTAACAGGAATACAAGGTTAGATTTATCAAGCCTTTTGCACCCGTTTGCAGAGGGACATGGGAAAAAGTGGGAGTTCCACCCATAAAGATGGGAGGATACGCGTAAAGTGCATTTAATTATATATTCCATGGTATTTACAAAGACTGCCAGTAAGAGCGCGCCTCTATTATGCAGGGGAAATTCTCCGCCTTCTAAAGCAAGTGTAAACCAGCCGCAAGCAGGTTTCCTGGTATATGCCTCCTGGGGAAATCCGAAAAGATTTTTGCCACAAGGATCACACTTTTTCAGTGGAGTGAACACGAAATCATTAAGCATTACAGATTAAGCAGCCATGCAATAATACAGTAACTGGAAGAAATCAAAGATGACATTGAATCTCCAACTCAACATTCACATTCCATTCCAGCAGTTGTTAAACTCCTCACTACATTACAAATATTGGCATCAGGATCATCTTAAACAGTCATAGCACCAGCAGTGGGAATATCGCAGTCTGCTCTCAGCTGTATAATAGGACCAGTACCGCTTTGCTACAGCGCAATTTACAGTATAGTGGGCGGAGAAAGGTGCTGATTACCCAATGAACTGGATGTTTGGTAAATACGATGTAAACCGAAGCATCACAGCCTGCGCTTTCTGCAGGTTGGCCATGGCGCTGATAATGCTACATTTGAAAATGTACATAGATCTGGCCCTCCGTGTCTTATTTGAGAACATTTCTGAGGGCAGATCGTTAAACAGCAAGAGGCTTCAAACTCTTTTCCTATCATCATGCTTCTGCTCAGAAAAACTACAGAATGTATTACGAGCATTTCTTAGAAAGGTGTGTGCATGTTGGTGGTAGAAGACATCTAAGAAAGTGCCTAGCTTAGTGTACATAAAACACAGTTTAGAAACCATAAATATGGTTCCTACCATACAATGGCAATGTATAATGATTTCATTAGATCTAATTTGAACTTTTACAGTCTGATTAGTACCTTTACAGCGGCATGGCTACACTTGACATAGCTTTGTTTCACATTGATAATTGTGCATTAGTGCATTACCCTGTAGGATAAATAAATGACTGCAATCTAGAAGCGAGCACTGAGATCCATTGTGATATCAAGTGATTAAAAAGAGACATTTATAAGATTTTAGGCTTTTAAGCGCTGAAACAACTTTCCAATGTCCATTACGGGCTGATCTGGATCAATACAGCTCCTCTTAGAAAATCGAGTCATTCATTGAGTTTAAATCATAAAAACGGAGAAAAAAAATGATTGAGTGTGTTTTAAGTTCTTGTAAAATATGTGCAACTAAATCACCAGTCAAAGTGGTAAAAGCATCATTTATTACAGAAATTACATTAAAATGTAACATTTATGGCAAATTTACATTCTTTTTTTATTGCAGTCATTTTACAAAAGCAAAAAGCTACTAAGAGCTGTGCTATGACAGTTTTTTTTCAGAAGAGTCCCTAACAATGCCTCTAAGCTGTTCCAAAATCACTGTCAAGTACAGCTTCTCATGGCTTACTGCTTAAATATACGTTGTCTCCTTCCAGCACTTTTAAAAAAGTGACTCTGTAAATCTTTCTCTCAGAGGAATGTAGCTAATCACAGTCTCACAACTTGTGTGTAGCTAAGTCATTTAGCCTGAGAAAACGCTCAGCCGCCGGCTGATAAAGAAATCAGGGACAATATGTTCATACCAATGTCCCACAAGGGTAGCACTTTCCACAAAACTAATACATTATGACTAAAACAAGGCGACCTAATGCACAAATAAGGATGTTTATTCTCTCATTTGCCATAAGAAATATAAAATGAGGGCTTAGAGTTATACTAATAGGTTCTGAAAAGGAGAGAGAGAGAAAGCGACAAAACAAAAGATTAAACCTGACATTGAACAACTGATCAAGTGTCTAATGATAATCAAAATGTCAACAAATAAATAAATGATAAAGGCTGCTATAGCCTTAAATAGATGAAAACAGAAAAATATAAACAAAAAAGAAAGAGGAAGAGAGAGAGACAACAAAGAGTGAAACTGATGGGAAAACACAATACTTTTCAGTTTTTTTTTTAAGTTTACATGGCACAAAACAATTTACAAGGCTACAGGCTCTTTAAGCGAGGCATTAACCCCTAAAACTCTCCTGTGCAGCTGCTCAGAGACTGGCAGAACAAACTTGGTTGTTCCCAGGTGGGAGTGTGGGAGTGGGTCCAGGACACCAGTATAAACAGCATGCATGCTAAGTAAGTACCTTCTGGGTAAATAAAAACAAAAATTACTCTTTTTACCATGACTTTGAGACAATTTTCTTTCAACAGAACAATGGACGCATGGGAAACCACATTCACTATTTAAACAGGCTGATGGGCTATGGTTTTACAACAGGCCTTTATTTGGTGCAGGGCTTGATTATAATTACAGGTAGGCCAACAGACTGTTATAATGAGCTTTACACTTTGTATATTATTCCCAATTTCACTGCCCAAATCACTTCAAAATGCTAAGAAGCTATTACCCAAGTCACATTTACTATATGTGATGATGGCTGATGTGTCCATCACACCCATCTGAATAGCACACAAAGAATGAGTGATCATTACTTCTACCAGCAATCAGTTCCCCCTCTATTATTCTATACTAACACCCTCTATTCTGTTACATGTACAGTATATCGCCCACTCTGCATTGAAATGACAGGGAGACCTTGAAGCAACTGTTTCCTCCCTTTTTATCATATTTTGACACCATTACTGTATGATGCACACTACTGCCATCTTTAAAGCTGTCTAGCCCTTGCTTTAAAATGTATGATAAATAATAAGTAAATACTGGGAGAAATATAATTTAAGACATTCTTGTAAATCAATGACAGATTTACAATGTAGAGGATTACAATTTGAATCCTATTTTACTCTGTAACCTTGACAGCTTCTTTTCCTGAAATGGAGCACCGGCACTAATTCTTCTGGCGGTACACAATACAAAACAGGGCACCCTTACTTTCATCTCTGGATGTAAGTCATCACTCTGCTGAAGCAGCACATATTTCAAAACTATAACCAGTGACATCATCGCATCCACAATGTCATCACTTTCTGTCACGTGGCTTTACCGAGACGCAGTGAAATATTGAAATCCAAGGACATCAGTCTGCCTGCGTGTGTCATTTAGCAGGTGTGTACACAACCTGCAACACAACACATTCAATATGTAAGGTGCCTATTGAGATATATCATTGAAAATTAGCAACCCTACAGCAGATACTGCAATAATAATACATGTGTATTATTTTGTGACATTTTTGGGGGAATGGCCTTATTTGCTTTCTTTGCAGAGATAAGAAATTAGATAAGAAAATCTGACTGGGATTTATTGGTAAATCTGACTGTCCAAAAGTAACAAAATGTGCCTAACAGCACCTCTAAGCTCACTAATTAAAATGTTATATTTAATAATGGTAGGCCGATTTAGTTATTTAGTTATTAAGATTACCTTTCTGCAAAGCCAGGCTAGCTGTTTCCTCCCTCTTTCAAGTATTTGTGCTAAGCTAAATAACTACTGGTTCTACATCCATTGTACATGCACAGACATGAGAGTGGTATGGATCTCATCATCTAACTCTTCACCAGACAGCAAACATCCCGAATGTTGAAATATTTCTTTAAATCATATACATTTATCAGCAAAATCTATCCGCTCCCTTTCCAAAAGGCTTGGTTTTTTGCTCACATCCATAGTACTCTGAGACACTCTGAACAGTGTAACTCTGTTTGGATTGCTTAACCCCTCTAACAACCACATCAGGAAAACGACCCGCCATTACAAATGGCATCACTCTTCATCTGGTTGAGTAAGTGGCTGAAAGCATCGAGACAGATACATTATAGATATGACAGACTCTTGCGGTGTGGGTCAGCGAGCTGTCTCTGCCGTTGACAGAGAGCTGCACTTACTCCGGCAACACACACGAGGAGGGCAAGTGATGAAATTAAACACAGTTGACAATATTAATAAGGTAAGAGGAGCGAGTTTGTTTCCTTGTGGACAGTTTGTCTGTAATGAGCTCCAAGTTGTCAGGCTCTGGGGAGACAGGCATGGTTACAGAGTCCGCGCCAGTGGGAAGATATTAATGCAACCTGATAGGGGATCTGAGTCATCGCGAGCTGCTGTCCATTCAAACGGGTATCATAAGGAGCACGACCGCAGCATGGCTTAATCACAGCCATTACTGTGATATTCAACACTAGGTTTGAAATAAAAGGCTATGTAAAAGGTATGTTTCTTATCGTGCAGCGAGTCCGTGGGTGCTTAGGTATTTTGAAGTCAAGATGTCAGTATAGGCGGAGGTGAGCGAGTCGAGCACTACGCCTGCTCAACTCTTCTCCCCTGGGACACTGCCACATTCAGTCCATTCGTAACTTCCATTTCACACTTGGTAATCAATTACTGGTCTCTAGGGCTATTGAAGAAAAGAGTTACCTATCCCGAGAATAAGCTAAATCTCTCAATGCCTCCTAATTGAAAATGCATTATATCGCTAGACAATGCTCTTTGTGTGTTGCCAGCCACTAATTTGGACTGTTTGCATGCAGAGAACAAAGCAATTTACTGAGGTTGCAAACATCCTTTGCAGGACAATAATTCATGGTGTTATCAGTTGCATAGTTTAAACATCAAATAAAAAGGGCTGAATAACTGAATAAGCAAACTTTGAAGGTGTGCCCAGCCGTTTGTTGGTGGCTATTCTCCCAATGACTATGAAAAGCTGAAACTAATATGATTTCATATCGTGAAGCCAAGACTGATGCCAGACCTCCCGAAAGCAATCCCTCTTACAGGATTTAGCGTGAGCTGTGTGAAATGTACACTGTTGGGCCCCACCAGTCCCAATGATAGTGCAAGGAGTCCAAATCAAAATGAACCCGATCAATAACAAAAGAGGGCTTTTGTGCATTTACTGCCATCATAAATACAGTGTCCTGAAAAGGAAAGCGAGGGGGGACAGAGAGAGACAGGATTCAACCAAGCCGGGGACGGGCATAAAGATGTCAGACTGCTGTTTGTGAGAGGGTGGCAGTGGGGAAGATCACACAGCCATGATGTGATGGTCTCGGAGCTAAGATAGAGCCTGTTTTTGATCACATGCATTAGAGCCCGACTGTTAAAGGATTTTATTTAAAAATCCGATATGCCGATATATAGAACAGATTTTCCTAACATTAGTTATTTGTAGTTATTTATCACTATATTATTTCTCACTAAAATAATATGATAATAATTTGTTTTATTGTCTCAACAGAACAGAGGAACATCAAAATACAAAATTAAGATATGAAACTTAAAGTCCTTTGAACGAAAATACATTAACAAAAAACTAAATCTGTGTTGCCAACAGGGACGTTGTAGAGTGCCCTCTGGTGGACAAAATATGCAACGACAATGCTCATAAGATAGTTGACAGTCCGTCTTTATTTTTTAAATATTCATCTATCAGAATCATTTATTTGTCATTATAAATGATTCTGAAAGAATTTATTTATTTATTTATTTTAAATCGGCCATTATAAATGTTGATACAGATAGATCGGGAAATGCCGATATCGGCCGATAATATCGGCCCGCTGATATATCGGTCGGGCTCTAAAATGCATGTTGACATGCAGAAGACGGGAATATAGTAAAGATGTACATGTGACAGACGCAAAAACAGCTTTGTGTACAAACTTACTGCTCAACACACATGACATTTTCTTACAGAACAAATAGCAAACAAAAAGAAAAGAAAAACATCCTTCAGGAAGAAATACTACTTTAACTACAAATACTAAACTTTTAATTGTGACAAAGAAAGAATTTTGACACCCAACAAGAGCAAAAAAACTGTAATGCTAAAAAGTCAAAATGGCAAAGAGAGGAACTAGAATAAAGGGAAAATAAATCCCAGCACAAAAGAGAGGCACTCATTTTATCTTTCTGACTGTACAATTCCAAAAATGCAGCACACAGACCAGAAAGTGCCCACAACTGAATCCAACCAAACCTCAGAGTCGGTAACAGTAAGACTAGGAACGTGACAAATAACATTGCCTGGGCTATTATACAGGGATACATTTCCTATAATGAAAGCCCAGAAGAGAACATTCAAACATTTTAGACCACTGACAATGGCAAGTGGCCCGAGTTAATAATCTTCATAGGAATTATTGTGCTTACAATGGTGCCATTGCAGCCTATGCATGAATTTATTTTAGATTGCCTACATTACTTCATATGTCTATTCTGTTGTTTTCCCTGGATGGGCTGCTGATAAGACAGAGCACGCATTCAGCAAGAGAAAGAAAGCCTGTTGGTGCATTGGACACTAATTAATACAGTGCTCCTTCGGGAAAGTTGCCTGCTAGCTTCTCTACTGACAACAGATTCATTTATAGGGCTGTTTTCTACTTCTCCAAAGGCTCTGTTAATTGCATTTTAATCAGACCTTGGTTCAGGAGAGAACAAGTACCAGCACAGTGGTTTGTTATAGAACCTGGAAGCAAAAACATGATATGTGTCACCATATTACCCCAAAGTTCATTGACTGAGACTTCAATAGAAGGTCCTACCAGAGAAAAGCGCAAAAATGCTTGTAAAATGTTTCAGGAATAACTGTAATTATGGCAATTAAATCCCAACAGTTACTCTAACGAGTGAGCCTTTGAACCAATACAACATTGCATCTTTCTGTTTGGCCCTTTGGCAATGCTAGCACAGCAATGCTTTTACTCCAATGTAAGATACAAAAATGCTCCAAACTGCCACACAATATTTTCAAAGATTCTGAATTAAAAAGTAATGTACTTGACAATATTCAGGGAAAACACTTATTGTGGGACTTCTTAGAAACAATAGAGGATAGCTCAGTTGGTAGAGCGGGCGCCCATCCATATATAGAGGTTTACTCCTCGATGCGGCGGGCCCAGGGTTTGACTCCCACCTTCAGCCCTTTGCCACATGTCATTCCCTCTCTCCCTCCACTTTCATGTCTTCATCTGTCCTGTCAACAATAAAGGCCAAAAATGCCCCAAATATAATAAAAAAAAAAATAGAAACAATAGAGGGATCAGCGCTTTATTGCTCAAGTAAGCATGGCAGATAGCTATTTAAATGACTAAGCAATGTCAAGATCAAGTTCTTAAGACATAATAACCATCAGGAAAAGGGGAAAGAAAGCAAGCTGGAACACAGATAATGAAGAAAAAACAACTGCTAAGCGTAATGAATAGCTGAATGCTCTCATGCAGCACCACCTACAATTAGCACCAGTGTTAGTTTCATCTTCATCTTTCATCTTCACAGCTAAGGTCAATGTTTATTTAGCAATTAAAGATGTTTTCTAACCTTGATTTACCCAGTGAAGGTCAGTTTAGCATGCGTATGCTTCACAATCATATCAACAGTCACCTTGGGGAAATGTGCCCCATTAAAAACAATGCTGTACCTGGAGTAGAGTAAGTTACATTAGAAAAAACTGAAGGAATCTGGAAGGATATGACAGAAAACGGAGGAAATGTTGGAATGTGGTCTTGAAAGACATGGGGGAAACGTCTTGGCCATGTTTAGTCCTGCATAAGGGCCTTTGATGGGGTTAACAGTGTTGGGCAATCCTTTGGACAGTAAGGACTCTAATAGATTCAGGGGGGATTAATAGTGCCCAGCAAAGGTGGGCTGGGTGAGGGTCCATGACAGTTGGTTAAAAAAACATTTGACAAACAAGGACAAACAACATTGATTCACAGCAACTAACATGTTAGTACTGTATGTTAGTTGTGCCACCTATATTCTGTTTTCTGGGCTAAATAAAATAAACTAGAAAATGCATTTCCTGCAGAAAATGCGTGGGAATGCTGAATAGCTGAATTGCTAAAGCTATCCTGGCTTAAATCAGTAAAAGTTGTAGAAAAAATTGAAACGCTAAGCTAAACTGGACAAATAGCTTAAATCAGTAAAATTTGTAGAAAATATTGAAATGCTAAAGCTAAACTGGAGATATAGCTTAAATCAGTAAGAAGATGTTGAAGTATTGAGAAGAGTTGAAAATGTAGGAATGGTTTTAATTAAGTTGAATAGTAACAATAATGTAAAAAAGGTGGAAACATTTTAAAAAATGTAAATTTAAAAGCTGAACTGGAGAAATAGCTTAAATCAGTAAGAAGATATTGAAGTAGTGAGATTATTTAAAAAAGTAGGAATGGTTTTAATAAAGTTGAATAACACCCCTACACCATAAGGAGCTAGAGCTAGATTTTAAAAGTGGATTTGTTTTTATTGCTGAAAGTCTGCAGAAAATACGGACAACCAAAAAAGGTATGGAATAATAAAAAAATCATAATGGGGTTAAATGCCTTTGTCAGGATTAATGTACTACACAGCAGGGATCAAACCCCTGTTCATATCCCCTTGAGTTCCCACTGTGGGATTCGAACCCAGGTCTCCCGCACTAGAGTCATTTGTCATATCCACTGCGCCACCACCAAGGATCTGTTTTTGAAGCTTACATTGTAATATATAATTATACA